>VZUI01071354.1:0-30011 GCA_013401135.1 Cettia cetti
GGCCGCGGGCTCCGGGCCCCCCGCGCCCCCCGCCGCCCTCATCGGGATCCCGCCGCCCTTCGGCGAGCAAGGTACCGCCCTCACGGGGCCCCTGCCGGCACAGCCGGGCCTGGGGGCGGCGCGGCGCGGTGGGTGAGGGGGCCGGGCCGGTGCTGTCAGCGGGGCGGGAGGCGGCGGGGTCTCCGTGTGCCTCGCCCGGGATGGCCCCGCTCCCCTCGGCATCCCCGGCAGCTCGGCGGGCCGGGCAGAGCGGCGGTGCCGGGTGAGGCTGTGCGCTGCTCCGGCCCGTCTGGACTCGATCCTGTGCCCGGTGCCCCGGGAGTGGGGAATACACCGAGCGCCGCGGGCCCTTCACCCTGACCCCATCCCGGCACCCCGGCGTGCCGTGCCCCGGCCCCGCTGACGCCGCTTTCCCCCGCAGACGAGGATGACGTGCACAAGTGCGGGCGCTGCCAGTCGGAGTTCAGCTCCCTGGAGGAGTTCGTGCAGCACAAGCTGCAGAAGGGCTGCCAGCGCCCTCCCGACGCGCTCGCCGGGCTCCTCGGCCAGGAAGGACAAAAGGTGACAGCGGCTTCCCCGAGCTGGGGCTGGAAATAGTTAGGATGCCACGGTCTGTTGGGTAGGAGGGGAGGGAGCAGTGTGTCTAGACGGGCAGAACCGGCCAGCTGAAACGTGCTCTGTGCCAGCAGGTGGTTCCTGCTGTCGAGGAGTCCATAACTGTTGCTCACATTGTTGTTGAAGCATCTTCCATAGCAGAGGAGATCAGCAACGCCTCGGCCATCGTAGGTGAGCTCTGGGGTGCCTTGGCATCCCCGGGGGGTCTGGTACCTGTTCCCTCATCTGTGTCCTCTGCTGGTGGCTTTCGGTGACACTTCTGTGTCGCTGGGATTTGGGGCTGTTCCTGCAGAGAGCTCTGGGAGGCAGCCCTGGGCCAGCTCTGCAATCCTGCCCACATCAGGGGCACGGAATGGGTTGGGTTGTGTTGGGAGGGACCTCAAAGCCCCTCCAGCGCCACCCCTGCCATGGCAGGGACACTGCCACTGTCCCAGGCTGCTCCCAGCCCTGCCCAGCCTGGCCTGGGGCACTGCCAGGGATCTAGGGCAGCCACAGCTGCCTCACCACCCTCACAGGGAACAATTCCTTTGCAATATCTATTCTTAATCTATCCTCCTTCAGCTTAATTAATGCAACTAATTAATACAAATTAGATGTTAAGCTCTATTCCAGGAGTGGCCATTTTATGCTGCCATAATGAGAAGGTTGCCATAATGAGTTGCAGGTTTAAAATACCTCTTCTCCTTCTTTCTGCATGAAATGCTGAAACAGTTTGTTTGGGTAAAGCTCTGCCCTGTCAAGAACCCAACTGTCTCCCCACCTTTTCCCAGGCAGTGGGCACATCAAAGAGGTCATTGTAGCAGGAGAGCATGTGTTTGAGAACCCCAATGGCCACGTGGATGGGGAGGTCAGCGAGGAGCAGGGCAGCCCCGAGGAGCAGGAGCAGGACATTTCCAGCGAGCTGATCAAGGTGAAGCTGCAGGTGAACAAGGAGGGGCGATACGTGTGTGAGCTGTGCCAGAAGACATTTAAAACTGTGAGTATCCCCTCTGCTGCTGTGGGTTAGGGAGCCTTTTAGGCTGGCTGTAAACTTAGAGATCCCAAGCCTCAGTAACAGTGTGCTTTACTGCCTGCCACACTTCCCAGAGGGAAGTTCTGCTTTCACAAGGAATCTTGTTGTTCTTTATGGCTGAAGTGTAAAATGTTTAAACTATTTGGAACGTCTCTTAGAGGAAATTCTTTCCCTAGGCCAGCATCCTCAAAGCTCACATGATCACTCACAGCAGCAGGAAGGACTATGAGTGTAAACTCTGTGGGACTTCCTTCAGGACAAAGGGGTCTCTGATCCGACACCACCGGCGGCACACGGGTAAGGCTTCTCCAAAATAAGAGTTCCTTGTTACTGGAGCTGTCTGTGGTTACCCATTTGCCTTCCAGTGGCATTCCTTACTGCCTCCCATGTTCTGCTGAGCTGACACCATTGAGCTCCCCAGCATTGGAAGGTTCTGGGAGAGGCACAGTCGTGTGCTGTGGAAAGCTGAACGTGTTCTTCAGCCTGTCACACAGAGCTGATCCTGGCAGTGCTGGCTTTAATATGATTGTTTTGATTCTTGTCATTTCCAGATGAAAGACCTTACAAATGCAAGAAATGTGGGAAAAGCTTCCGGGAATCAGGAGCTTTGACTCGGCACCTTAAATCTCTGACACCTTGCACTGAAAAAATCCGCTTCAACATGACCAAAGAAATAGTTGTCAACAAAGATGATCTGCCATCAGGTCAGTGGTGCTGCCAGGCCTACCTCCTGTCATCAAGCCAATCCCTCACAGCATTTGGAATAGAAATTCCTTCTGGCACAGGGTGCCCAGAGCAGCTGTGGCTGCCCCATCCCTGGCAGTGCCCAAGGCCAGGTTGGGCAGGGCTTGGAGCACCCTGAGGATGGAAGGTGTCCCTGCCCATGGATGACCTGTAGGATCCCTTCCAACCCAAGCCAACCCATGATTCTTATTTATGATAAAAAGTATTCCCATGGTTTTGAGTTTATATTTTTCATACCAGAAAAAAAGTAAATTATAAAGCAAAGCTATTACCTTGAAGCCAGGTGTGAACTCGAGAATGTTTGAGAATCTGGTACAGAGGTGGTGTTAAGAGGCACCTTGTGCTCTAAGGCAGATTTTTTAGGGCACAGGGAGTTGCTGAGGGGTGCATTTCCCCACGTGGTTCCTCCCTTGCAGGATCCTGCAGCTCCAACACAGACACAATGTCCTCGATAGCGAGCGAGTCCATCGAGGCCTCCCCTGTCATCCACCTGGTGACAGATGCAAAAGGCAACGTGCTCCACGAAGTCCATGTCCAGATGCAGGAACTTCCTGTGGTGGATGCAAAACCCCTGGAGCCAGATGTGAGTGTTGCTGGTCTCAAACACCCTCTGTGTGTTTTATGCAAAGAGTTTTTCACTCGTGAGCAGAAGTGCCTTGGGTACTGACAGTAGACCTGAGTGTGGAATGAAGCGGTTCCTTTGGTTGGTTTCTGTGTGGGCTGTCAGAGTACAGATCCTCCTCCTCTTCCTCCTCAGCCAAAGTTATTCCCTGCTTGATCTTCCAACCCCAGAGCACAGCAGTGGACACCCAGAGAGAGGGACCCTCAGGGCAGCGTTGCTGTAAAAAATTGTGGATTTGCTGTGCTGAACTTCCTCTTTGTTCCTTCAGCAGCCGCATCCCGAGGAGCTGCCCTGCGAGGGGGAAGTGAACAGTGAGAACCTGCTGAGGCAGGCCATGAGGAATTCAGGAATTGTCATTGAGAGAGTGGCTGTGGAGGAGGTGCAGAAGCCAGAGGAACCTGCAGCAGCTGCTCCAGAAGAGCTGGAAAACAAAGGGGTGGACATGGAAGAGGAGCCGTGTGGGGAGGAGTGTGGCAAACTGGAAGGAGCAGAGTCTGTATGTTTGTATTCCATTAACAGATTATTTTTTTAGCCTTTTAACCCTGTATTTGCTTGTGGACAGCACTGTTGTTCTCACGTGTCTCTGCCATGCCTGTGGCTTTGTGTCAGGTTTTAGAGTTATATGTGGAGATGTGATTTAAGGGAAATATTACTTCACACACGTGCACTTTCCACAACAGAGATCTCTTTCCTGTCAAAGCTGGAATGTTTAATTGGGAATTTGGTTAGCAGTCCTAACTGGACACGCCAGTACAAAAAACAAAGCAGTGTTCCTATTTTCTCTCCAGCAGACACCTGCAGAAAGAACCAACGGGTACAAACGTTACATTTGCCCTCACTGTAATGAAGCCTTCAATGAAGCTGCTGCCCTGGAAGCTCACAGCAGGAGTCACACAGGTAAGGTGCTGCTGGGGCTGCTGTGTGACACGAGCTGTGGCTCAGTGACCTTAGCCATGTTCAGCTCCTCTGATGAGGAGAGACTGCAGGAGCTGGGCCTGGTCAGCCTGGAGAAGGGAAGGCTGAGAGGGGATCCCATCAATCCATACAGATCCCTCCCAGGGCTGTCACAGGATGGTGCCAGACTCTGTTCAGTGACAGGACGAGGAGCAATGAATGGCCAGAAACTAAAACACAACAAGTGCCACCCTGACAGGAGGAAGAACCTCTTTCCATGGCAGAGGAAAGAGCAGAGCCCTGACACGGCAGAGCCCTGGAACAGCTGCCCAGGGAGGGTGTGGATCTCCCTCAGGAGATATCCCAAACCCACCTGGACACGTTCCTGTGTTACCTGCTCCAGGAAGGGATGATCACCACATGTCCCTTCCAACCCCAGCTGTTTTGGGGTTCTGTGAAAGCCCACGTGGTTGACAATACAATTCCTCTCCCTCCCCAGCTCATTTCTTGTAACAATTCAGTTACACCTGTGCCAGATCCTCGTGCTGCACTTGCCCTGGATCAACCACGCCTTCCTCCCTCTGTCCCTCTAGAGTACAAACCTTTCAAGTGTGAGGAGTGTGGCAAGGAGTTCACCAAGGGCTACCTGCTGAAGAAGCACCAGGAGGTGCACGTGAACGAGCGGCGGTTCCGCTGCGGGGAGTGCGGGAAGCTCTACAAGACCATTGCCCACGTCAAGGGGCACCGGCGCGTGCACTCGGACGAGCGGCCCTACGCCTGCCCCAAGTGCGGCAAGCGCTACAAGACCAAGGTGAGCCCCCCTAAACCCCCACCCTGCCCTCCCCAGAGCCAGGCTTTGCTCCCCAAAGAGCAAGTGCCAGCTCGCCTGCCTCTCAGGATGTCCAGAGAAGCTGTGGCTGCTCCATCCCTGGCAGTGCCCAAGGCCAGGTTGGCTTGGAGCAGCCTGGGGTAGTGGAAGGCATCCCTGCCCATGGAGGGGGGTGGAACAAGATGATCCTTAAGGTTCTTTCCAACCTAAACTATTCAGTGGTTCTGTGATCTGAAATTCCAGAAAGATATTCTGGTTTAGTGGGCAAAAGAAGGACAATCTTTGTAAAACCAGCACACTTTTGAAGAAACTGTTTCTTCATGTGTGGAACAAATATGTAATAACAGTGTCCTGGTTCTGGCCAGGACAGGGTTAATTTTTGCAAGTAGCCAGGACAGTGCAGGGCCTGAACCTTCTGGTGTGAGGGAAAGGGTTCCTTCTGTCTATTTATCAGGGCAGGTGTTTTGCTCATCTCTTTCTTGTACCCTCTATCATCAGTAGTGTTGTTTTCTTATCTTATTTCTATTTCTGGTAACTTGTTCTTATCTCAGTCCATGATCTCCACCTTTTGTGTCCCCATTCTCCTCTCCAGCCCACTGCAAGAGGAGGGGGAGAGAGAATGGGGGAGCAAGTGGCTCATGATTTGGGGGGGTCTCGGTGAGGGCACTGGCTTGGGGATTCCCATTGCTGAACCACCACGCAAGGAAATCATTCTTGTGTCCTATAAAAGCCGTGGAGCTGCAGCCTGGCAGCTGAACCCCCTTGTCCGTGAGCGGGCAGAGCCCTTGGCGAGCCCTTTGCGAGCCCTTGGCGAGCCCTTTGCGAGCCCTTGGCGAGCCCTTTGTGAGCCCTTTGCGAGCCCTTGGCGAGCCCTTTGCGAGCCCGTGGTGAGCCCTTTGCGAGCCCTTGGCGAGCCCGTGGTGAGCCCGTGGTGAGCCTTGCCCTGCCCCTGTGTGCAGAATGCGCAGCAGGTGCATTTCCGTACCCACCTGGAGGACAAGCCCTACGTGTGCCAGTTCTGCAGCCGGGGCTTCCGGGAGAAGGGCTCCCTGGTGCGCCACATCCGCCACCACACCGGCGAGAAACCCTTCAAGTGCTACAAGTGCGGGCGCGGCTTCGCCGAGCACGGCACCCTCAACAGGCACCTCAAAACCAAAGGTGAGCAGGGCTGCCCCGGCTGGGGTTTGGGCAGGCTGCCCCTGGGCTGGCTGGGAATGCTGCTGAGGGTGCATCTAAGGACCCGCAGGGAAGTGGGGATGCTCTGGGAGGGAAATGTCTGGGAGGGAAGTTCTCACCAATAATCTGGTTTGGTGGGACTGGATGCACTGCGCTTGCTGCTCCCTTAGCTCTGAGTGAAGTTCTCACCAATAATCTGGTTTGGTGGGACTGGATGCACTGCGCTTGCTGCTCCCTTAGCTCTGAGTGAAGTTCTCACCAATAATCTGGTTTGGTGGGACTGGATGCACTGCACTTGCTGCTCCTTTAGCTCCTAAGCAGGGATTTCCAGACTTCTTCAGGTAGTGCTGAGGGTGTTGTTCCAAAGGAATGATACAAGTTTACTGGAGGAAAAAATGGACTTTGTAGGAGATACTGAGATCAGGAGAAAAGATCAACGATTTAAAATACATCCAGATGCTTCCTGTATGTTCTTCACACATGGCTTGGAAACCCTGAGTGGTTTTACCACCTGAATATACCAGACTCTGTATATATCTGAATATACCAGACTCTGGGGTATTTGGAATTGCACTGGAGAGCTGCTCTGCTCCTGGTGTCGCGTTGCCTCTTCTGGGCTGTTCCTTGGCTTGTCCTGGTGGGCTAAAAGCCCCTCAGGTGACACTGGGCCATGGCGTCCCCTTGCTGGTGCATCTTCCAGCTGCTGCTGGAGATGGTCACAAAAGATGATGTTTTTCTGGAATGCCATGCAGGTGGCTGCCTCCTTGCTATGAAGGAGGTGGAAGAGGTGATAGTGTCCGAGGAGAGTCAGTCTGCTGACAACTTAGCAGCCACGGTGCTTTCGGAAGATCCGCACACGGTCCTGGTGGAGTTCTCCTCGGTGGTAGCAGACACCCAGGAATACATCATCGAGGTGAGAAGGGACAGCCAGCCTGCTCATCGGGAATTCAGCACGGGTTGAGTCAGGAAAAGCTCTGCAGTGGTTCATGTTCCTGCTCCAGCTTCTGGGAGAAGCTAAAACAGGCCCTGCACGGCCCCAGGAGTCAGTGGGATTAGCCTTGTTTGGAAGGAAAGCACTTGGGGCTTCCCCAGCCTCCCAAAGTGCTGTGTGAGCCAGGAAAAGGAGAAGGGGAGACTAACAGTGGTGTTCAGCAGGAGGCTGAGCCTGAGAACTTCTGACCACACCAGGTTTTAGGTCCTCACAGGCTTGCTTCAGCTTTCCCTCCTATTTTCTCCCATTTCTATTTATCTTACTTTGTCCCAGATAATCTCTTGTTTCTAACAGAGGCTGCCAAAAGGAAGGAATTCTGTACTTCACTTTCTCCCCTCCATCACACAGAGCCAGTTTTCATCCAAGCACAGCTCAGTTATTGAGTGCTGCCGCAGTTTTTCTCCAGTAGCAGAAAAATCTGCTGCTTGGCCAAATCCTGCTGAGGGAGGACATTCCCTTTCAGTTATTTGTGAACATTGTGCATTCATTTTAAGCAGTTCCTGATAAGGGGATTGGGAGAGAATGTTGACTTTGGAGTAGCTACTGCATGTGGAGGGAACAGAAAGACCTGTGTAAAAAATCTTACTGAATTATATCTCGGTGATAAAATTCTTTTTATAAGAACCCAGAAAGGAAATCATCTTATTTTGTCTTTCAGACTTCTACTGAGGACATGGAGACCAGCGAAGCTACTGAAATAATAGAGGGAACAAGACATGAGGTAAAGCAGTCCCTCAGTGGCAGGAGGGGTGACACGTTCCAGGATCTGTTCCTGGGGTGAGCAGCTGGGGCAGCCTGGGATGCAGAGCTGCTGCTGTCGCTGCCCCGTGGTTGTCAGGCCCCTCTGCAGCGATCGTTGTTCTTAACCCTTCCCAGTGAAGGCAGCAACATCAGCGCAGCCCCTGTCCCCTCACAGGTCGACAGCCACATCATGAAGGTGGTGCAGCAGATCGTGAACCAGGCCAACTCGGGCCACCAGATCATCGTGCAGAACGTCACCGTGGCCGAGGGCGCCGCGGCCGCCGATGCCACCGACACCATCACCATCGCCACGCCCGAGAGCCTGACCGAGCAGGTGGCCATGACCCTGGCCTCGGCCATCGGCGACGGCGCCGTGCTGGCCGCCGAGGGCGGGCTGGCCGCGCAGGAGGCCACCGTCACCATGGTGGCGTCCGAGGACATCGAGATCATGGAGCACGCCGGGGAGTTCGTCATCGCCGCCTCGCAGGAGGGCGAGGTGGAGGTGCAGACCGTGATCGTGTGAGCGAGGGCACCTGCCACGGCCTGCGGCTGCTCCGAGGGCCAGGGGGAATGTTCTGGAAGGGAGCGGCTTCACGGGGTAGGGCCAGCCCAAAATGGGAGAGGACGGGCCTGAAAGGGGACAGGACAGGCCTGAAATGGGAGAGTGACAGGTGAAAACAGGATAAGGCAGGCCTGAAATGGGATAGGGCGGGCCTGAAATGGGATAGAGCCAGCCCAAAATGGGATAGGGCAGGCCTGGAATGGGATAGAGCCAGCCCAAAATGGGATAGGGCAGGCCTGGAATGGGATAGAGCCAGCCCAAAATGGGATAGGGCAGGCCTGGAATGGGATAGAGCCAGCCCAAAATGGGATAGGACAGGCCTGAAATGGGATAGTGCCAGCTGAAAATGGGATAGGGCAGGCCTAAAATGGGATAGGGCAGGCTTGAAATGGGATAGAGCCAGCCCAAAAGGGGATAGGGCAGGCCTGAAATGGGATAGTGCCAGCCCAAAACGGGATAGGACAGGCCTGAAATGGGATAGGACAGGTCTGAAATGGGATAGTGCAGGCCTAAAACAGGATAGGACAGGCCTGAAACGGGATAGGACGTGGCTAAAACAGGCCAGGGCAGGCCCGAGGTGTTCTCAGTCTAAAAGCAGTACCACGAGTTAAACCCTCAGCCTGGTCACACTGAGGGGACTGACAGGTCACAAATGGCACTCAGTATTCTGTACAGCAGCCTCGAATTAAGGAAGATCCTTTGGGAACCAGCCCCCTCTGCCCATGGGACAGCAGTGGTCTGGTTTTTAAAAGGATTCAGAAAGTGTAGCAAATGTGTGGGGTCTCACAAGGGATTATTTAAATATATGCATTTAAAACAAGTTGAGGAAACCAAACCTAAGGAGTTGTGGTGTGTGTTAAGCACCACTGAAACACTCTCATGCCTTTAACCTCACTCCTTCCGGCCTCCCAAGGCATGGTACTGCAGTATTTCTCTTTTCTTTGATATCCTGGACAAGTAGCCTTATGTACTGGTCTATGAATGCATCATTGTACCCTGCAATGCCAGCCAGGCTGCTCTGAGAGCCAGCCTGGGGGATGGAAAGCCATATTGTATAGGAATTTGGGTTTTTTAAACCATATATGGATTTTTAATTGCATATTGTACAGATTCGGCATGTAAATAAATACATTTTTAAAAATAAAATTATTTAAAGTTCTTACTATATTTTTTTCCATTTTCTCTTCTATTATACTCAAACGGAAGAATTTCTGGGAGGAGAGGAGAACAGGGACACTTTAATTTCCTTCCTGAAGTTAATGCTCCAAAGCTGCAGTAGGACATAGTTTCTGCAGGTGAAGATCCTGCCAGAAATCATTTTTTCAGCTAATTACACACAACCTGTTGTAATCATTGTTAACAGTCATGGGTTAATTGTTTCCCAAAGAAAAAAGCTAAAAAAAAAAAGATGCTGCTTCCTCATAATTCACAGGAGCTCTGTGAGAAAGATTCCCTTTGGGAAGATGGACCAGATCCCTGTACTCAGGGACTGAGCTGGCCCTGAGTCTCACTGAGGGGGGAGCTCAGATGATGCTCTGCTGAGGCCCCACTGTGTGAATTCTGCACTAACCTTGTTCCAAAATCTGTCTGGGGCAGCCAAGCCCACTGCTGAACTAAAGTCTTAGAAAACATTTAAAAATGCCCAGAGAACCAATAATATCTTCATGTTTTCTTCTTCCTTTCCAACACTGTAGGAGGATTAAAGATTTCCTTCAAATTCCTCCAGATCCCTTTAGAATAAATGTTTTTGTAGACGAGGGGTCCGGCATGAGGCTGTGAGGGGGGATGAGGGGCACCCCCAAATCTTCGGGATTTGCACCATTCATTGGTGGTTTTGTTGGTGAGGGCCAAATAGACTCTGAAGCAGCAATATCCCCCCAGGACGAGTGTGAGCAGGATGACAAACCCCAGCATGAAGACAATCCTAGGGAAAGTCAGGAAAAGGTGCTGCAGAGGAAAAGAAAAGTAAGTTAAAATATGGGAGGGCTGAATCCCATGAGTGCTGCACATCCCCAGCTGGAATGTGTGCATGTGGAACTGTATCTGCATTCCAGGGTGCTGTGTCCTGCTCTGACACCCACAAAGGAACCTCAGGGACTCTCAGCTGTTTCCTAAACTTTACTACATCAGCTGGTCACTGGAATGTAAATTCCTTCTCTGTGAACCAGTTCTGCCGAGTGACAGATCCAGGAGACAGTAATCCATAGGGTGGGAAGTTCTGTGAGAAAAATCCCCCATTTCTCAAGTACTCAGCAGTGGCAGTTTTCTAAATCTAGTTATAGGTGTCAAACAGCTGAAAACCTGCAGCCTCTCCCCACGCTGGGGGAACAGGACAGCATTCCTGAGAGCAAAGAGCCGGGCAGAACATTCCTCAGCACTGACCTGCACCAGCAGGGGAATCCCCACGGGCTGCTCCCGGCCCTGCGCATCCAGGTAGGTGCCGTGCATGGCGTCGGAGAGCAGCAGCACCTGCAGGAGGAATGCAGCAGTGACTGCAGCCACGGCTGCAGCGGTGGCCGTCAGGGACAGCAGGTACAGCAGGAACACTCCGGCGT
Source organism: Cettia cetti (assembly GCA_013401135.1). NCBI lineage: Eukaryota > Metazoa > Chordata > Aves > Passeriformes > Sylviidae > Cettia > Cettia cetti. The sequence goes on from VZUI01071354.1 coordinate 10,742, forward strand.
TGCAGGCCCCGATGCAGTTGTTGACCCACACGCAGTGGTGGTCAAAGCGATGCACGCACGTCCTGCAGACACCTCCAGGAGGCAGGGGCAAAACAAGCACTTGGTTCTTAAGTAAGCAGTTTGATCTTAAGTAAGCAGTTTGATCTTTACATGGGGTTTTTTTAGGTTGAAAATATGTGGGAATTGCAGTCAGGGTTTAGCTGGCAGCTTTTGAAGCAAGTGAATTTAATTGTGTATCCTAAGAAAAACAATGTATTCTGTTTCCTCTTGTATTCACCAAGACTGCAGCTCCAAGACTTTGGTTTCTCTGATAGTACTGCCTGGCAAAGCAGCTGAAAGGTAGAGATTGTAGCTCCCAAATTTATTTAAATGATAAAAAGAAGTGGTGGACTTCTCGTCCCTGGCAGTGTTCCAGGCCATGCTGGACAGGGCTTGGAGCACCCTGGGCTGGTGGAAGGTGTCCCTGCCCCTGGCACGGGGGGACACCAGATGGGATTTAAAGATCCCTCCCAGCCCAAACCATTACAGGATTCTGTGAAACAGAAAATCCTGATCTGAGGTCCTGACAGGTGATAATTTTTCATTTAAAATCCAGCTGCTCACAAGCTGTTCCTGACCCTGAACTGGTAATTTCTGTAAGAAACAGCACCCAACCAGCTCCACAGATGGGCAAATGCAGCTGTGACCTGGGAGCTCAGGAAAACAACACAGCCCTGTGAGCACTGAGCTGGTGACAGGACAGCTGTAGTGGGAACTGCAGCTCCTGGGGGAGAATTCCTTTGGGAAGGTCTTACTGCCATGCTTATCATGGAGTTTCAGATCCTTACTGCAGTGCTTGGACCTGGCTGGCTTCTCCACAGAGCACGTGGGACACACGAGGCCTCTCTGAAACAACACCCCATCATAGGCATAAACCTTAGCCAGGGATGCAGCATTGGCTTTTGTTACTGTACCTGCAAAAGAGACAATAAAATGAACTAAAAAATGAGATTTGTAGCAATTTTTTTTCTCTGTTTTCAAAGAGCACGAGCATGATCTTACCAGGGTTGGCCCGGGAGCAGAGCAGGAAGCAGCCCAGGTTCCCAGCCAGCAGCAGGTAGGGCAGGAGCAGCAGCAGGAGGTGGAACTGCAGCTCCCAGCAGTACACAAACACTTCCCAGGTGTATTCCCCAAACACTGCAGCCTGCAGGGCTACGTGCAGCACCACAAACAGACAGCTCCTGGGAAGGAAAGGGGACAGTCTGTTTAACACTCAGATCCCGATTAACAGGTCAAGTACACTCAGAGGTGATCAAAGACTTTCCAAATGCAAGGAGACACCTCTTTTAGGTTTTCAGGCCAGCTTGGATTGCATATTAATAGTGTTTTCTCCATCTACTGGCTTCTCTTCTTCCCACATCCACGCCTTTAAATATGTCAGCAAAATTCCCTGCTTTATTCACATGTCCTTTGGATTTTTTTCCCTGTCAGTACAAAGTCTTATAATCACTTGCTGCTGACAAAATATGCCACAGCAACAGGCCACAAAACATCCTGCCAGAAGACATTTGCTACTCTGAAAGCGAAGAAAAATCCCCCAAAATAATCTTTAAAAACTCTGCAATAATATAACCAGCTGTTAGAAAATAAGGGTGGCAGGAGGCTGGCAGTGGTGAACACCAGTTCCAGAGTCTGTGGAGAATGCAGTGCCCCCAGCACCTCTGGCAGTGACACCTCTCTGCCTCAGGCTCTGTTAGAGCAGAGGATCAGCAGAACAGGCACAAATCCACCCCAGCACAGCTGCAGATTTACAGCCCTGAGGTCGCTGTCACACCGAGCTGCAGCCCCCAGAGAAAAGGTATTTAAATCATTCCTGAGGCAGCAGAGTTTACAGACACCACAAAATCCACCTGATCCAGCAGGCTGCACGCTGGCAGCTGTGCAGCTCCCCCCACAGCCACCTGGACATCCAGGCTGCTGGACTGAGACTAATGGGATTGGAGGGAGAGGATGGAGACTGAGAGTCTGTCTGACTCCATCTGCAGCTGCCAGAGAGGCTGTGGTAATTCCTGTGGGGATGCAGGATCCCACCAGTGCCACCAACATCTGCTCCTGAGCCACATTATCTTCATTTGTCAATGTGTTCCAACATTTCAGGGCACCACCCTCTAAACAAGGAGCAAGGAAGGGAGAGACACCAGCATGGCAAACCTCAAGGGGAATCTGTAATCCCTGACAGGCATCCCAAATGGAGACAGAGGATCCAACAGTAACCAGAAATAGGAGTAACAAAATAAATCCAGAGGTATAAAAGTGCAATACCTTGTGTGGAAGAGCCTGTGCAGCACCCGGTGTGTCACCCTCTGCAGCTGGGTGGGGATCACCAGGGACAACACCTGAGGGAAGTGAAGCTCTGTGTTACCTGGCCATCACTGCTGCCTTGGGGCAAGCCCAGATTTCAGCACAAGTCCCTCATCCCTCAGCTCTGGACCTGCACAGCCACAGCACTGGGGAGAGGCTCCTTCTCAGGGGCATCTGAGCTTCTCACCACAGAATCAGAGCTGGAAGAGACTCCAAGATCATAAAGTCCAACTATAACACACAGAATCACAGAATCCCGGGATCCCTAAGCTTGGACAAGCCCTTCAAGTTCCTCAAGTCAAGCTGTGCCCAATCCCCACCCTGTCCCCAGCCCAGAGCACTGAGTGCCACACCCAGGCCTTCCTTGGACACCTCCAGGGATGGGCACTCCAAACCTGCTGGGCAGTTCCAGTGCCTGACTCCCCTTTCCATGAAGAAAGAAGAGAGGCAGGAGTGCTGCTGGGGTTTTCCACGTGGGACTGAGGTTCCATCCTCCTGGGAACCCCCCAGGCCCAAACAAACAAATCTGGGTTAATGTGTGAAAGTTCTAAGGAGCTTAGGGTGGCTGTAGGGTGGGGATGGGTTAAGCAGGGGATAGAACTGACCAATTCCCCAGCTACAATATGCTCCATCAGCCCATCTGACAGATCAAGGGGAGATCAGCAAAGGGATCAAGCCTGTGCCCTCCAGAAAGGAGAGAAAAAAATCCACGAGCAGGCCAAACCCCCCAAAATCCAGTTTCCAGCTCCAGCTCTGACCCAGCCCCACGGCTGCATGTCTAATCACCTTTCAAGCAGAGCTCAGGGCTGAAGGAGGAACCTGCCCGTGCCCATGGGGTGACTCCCTGGGCAGGCTGTGCTGTGGAGCTGGCAGATCTCTATAGCAACACGGAGCAGGAATTAGAGAGGCTGAGCTGATCTCAAGCTGACAGGGAAGGAAAATATGCAGTGAGAGCTCCCTGCCTCAGATGTGCAAGACCAGGAGGCAAAAAGCATATGTGGAGCTGAGAAGATGCTGAATATTTTGGTGTGAACTGGTACATCTCAGCTCGGCATTTGAGGGATGAGTGTTTGTAAAAAGAAGTTTTTTTTTTTTTTTTTCAAGTGTGCTGTAAGAGGAAACACAAGCCAGCAGAAAAAAACCTGCAGGAAACCTCAACACACTGCAGGCTAATGCCAAGTGCCCTCAGCTGCCCCTCCAGGCCCTTCACCACCCTCGTGTCCATCCTTTGGAAGCTCTCTAAGTGCTTCAGACCCTTCTGATATTCTGGGGTTTGTATTTTATTGGTCCTTATCTCATAATAATTTATCTTGTATTGTGACCTTACATTTAGCATTGCTTGTGTTTATATCCCAGGTAAAATATTGATTGCATTCACACGTATTTATTTCCCAGGCACAGGCATTGATTAGATTCCTCCAGACAGTGGCTTCACAACACAGCAGTAATTTAATTGCTGCTGTTTAAACACTTCATAGCTGCAGCTATTAAGATATGGGGGGAAAAAAATCAATTTCTCTGCACAGTGTGTCTATAAACCAAAGGGAAGTATAATACCAGTAATAGAAAAAGTCTGTCTGAACTCCTGTGAACAGCATTAAATATAATTTACAATTTAAGTGATAATTCTCTCATCCTTTACCTTCCAGGAATATTACAGCTTTTTTTTTTTTTTTTTCCTTTTCATTCAGACACAGCCCAACAGACAGAAAAATGAACTGGTGCTTTTCCAGTTCCCTGTTTTTACAATAAAATGCCAATTCTTAATCCTCTTTTAAAGCTCTTCATTCCTGCCTCTTTCTTAGTGAACAAGAGCCTGCAGCATTAGTACACACACTAAAGAGCTTCCCCCAAAATATCTGCCACCACTCCTAATTCTCTCCCTATTTTAATCCTCAAACCTCCCCCACCTTTTTCCTCTCGATGGCAGCAGCCAATACCACAAACCTGCAAATTCCTGGGCCCTGCTTCTTATTTAATTTTTCAAAGTTGTGTTCTGGTGCTAGTGAAGAAGGTGCTCCTGGCGTGGTGAGAAGCTCCATCCTCACCCCAGGCAGGCACAGCCTGGGACAGGAGCTGGGAGGCCCAAAAGATTTTAATTACCTGCTTGGGCAGGATTTAACCATCTCAAAGGAAGTGTATTCCTACTTCCTACCCCACTTCCTTGAGAGCAGACATTAAAACAGGATGTAACACATCACCACTCTAACCACACACACCAGCTTTCTTTTTTTTTTTTTTTTTTTTTGAGAACAAATATAGCAGTTGCACTAATTTTAGCAGAACAAAGCAGGGCAGATCAGCAGCACGGGAGATGATCATTGCCCTGGAAGTCCATTCTCTACCTGGAGCCCAGTGCTTTACCTGGCTTGCCCTGCTGACACTCCTGGCCAGGAAACTCACCTTCCTTCCCGAGCAGAGGCAGAGCAGGGCAGTGAGGGCGAGCACAAAGCACAGGTAAATCAGGAAGAGCGTCAGGAAATCCATCCCGAGCCCTGGAAGGGAAGAGGAGCAGCAGTGGGACCCCCGGGGACCTGGCACTACCCGGGCTCCGGGATGGAGCAGCCCCAGCACCGAGGGCAGGGTTTGATCCAGCTCTGGGAGGGCCAAGAAACACAGAATCCCCAAATCCTTTGGGCTGGGAAAAAACCTCCCAGCCCGTGGAGTCCCAGCTGTGCCCGGTGCCCACCTTGCCCCCCGCCCAGAGCTCCGAGTGCCGCCTCCGGACGCTGCTGGGGCTCCTCCAGGGACGGGCGCTCCAACCCCCCCTGGGCAGCCCCTGCCAAGCCCTGAGCACCCTTTCCACGGGGAAATTCCTGCTGCTGTCCATCCTGGCCCTCCCCGGCAGAGCCTGAGGCTGTTTTCCCTTTGTCCCATCCCTGGCAGCAGACCCCAAACCCCCCCGGCTGTCCCCCCCCGTCAGGGACACGTGCAGAGCCACAAGGTTCCCCCGGAGCCGCTTTTTCCGCAGGCTGAGCCCCTTCCCAGCTCCCTTGGAAGCTCCATTCCCTTCCCCAGCCCCGTTCCCTTCCCTGGCCTCTCTCCAGCCCCGGGGGACCCGGCGGCCGGGGGGGTCCGGCCCGGAGCAGCCGCGGCCCGGCGGAAGCGGCTCCGCTCGGGCGCTCCCGGCGCTTCCAGCGCCCTCCGGTGCCCCGGCGGCCCCGGCAGCGGCTCCGGGCGCGGCGGGGATCGGGGCACCTGCACAGCCCCCGGCTGTGTGTGGAGCGATAAAAACATCCGTGAAATCGGCCCGTGATTCCCGGAGCTGCCGCGGCCCCGCAGCCCCGGGCAGCTCGTTACCGTGCGGGCCCCGTGCGGTTGATGCGCTGCTGCCGTACCCAGAGCGCCGGCACCCGCTGCCCTTGCCCGGCCCGCGTCACTCCCGAGGAATCGCCAAAAATCCCTTCACAAAAAATTCCCAGCACAAAAAAGCGTTGTCGTGGCCTTCGGTGAAGTCTCTAAAGCAAAATTCTTGCGCCTTCCCGGCGCTCTGAGCACGGCATTCCCCTGCGCCCCGCATCCCCCCTGTCCGGGAGAGGGGGGCTGTCCCCGCACCTGCCGGGACCGGGGGCGGCAGGGAGGGCAGCGCTGTGCCCGGCCCTCGGCGCTGTGACAGCTGAAACCGCCCCGCGCTGCCGCCGGGGCCGATTGGGTTACGGTGCCCGCCTGGAATGTGCCAGAGAAACCGGGCAGCGCCACCCACCCAAAGGCTCCCAAACCGCTGGGATGGTTCTCCCAGCCCCGGGCCCCGCTGTGCCGCCGGCTGGAGCTCGGGCTGCGCAGGTAAGAATTCCAGGGATGCCCCAGGGGCTTCGGCCAACGAGGAGATGAATCGTCTTGGTGGGAGGCAGGAGAGGAGCTTGGGTTTCAGGAGGAGTCTCTTTTTTCCTTCGGCAAGCCCAGTGCAGCCAGCTGGGCCCCCAGTGCACCAAACTGGACATGAGAGGGAGAAATGCAGCCAAAATATTCCTGGGGCACAGCAGGCTTGGAGTGCAGCCAAGACACCGGGGTCCTGATGGAGGATGGAGGGGAAAAGCCATGTCCCCCATCCCACTGAGGCAGCAGAACCCCTGCAGGTACAGAAAGAGCTTGGCTTGGGCCACTGGGTGTCACCTGGCAAGGCTGGTGGCACAGAAGGGGTTGGGGGTGGGCACGGGGTGGTTTATCTGCGGGGGGACAGGCAGGGTCTGCGTGCCACGGTCCCTGGGCACAGCCAGGACAGGAGCTGCAGCCAGGGCCACCCCTGGGAGTGGCACCAGCACTCGTCCTCTCTCGGTGCCCTTACAGGGACAACCAGGACAAATACCTGGAGAGAGGCTGAGACTCAGAGGGATGAAGCTCACTCAGTCCAAGCACTGTGAAAATCACTTAGAAAGTCTCATCTGGTCAAAGTCTGGCAGAATGTCTTGATGGAAACCGTCTCCAGTCACTTGGGATCCCAGAACTCAGTTCTTTCAAGGATTAGAATTCACTGTCAGTGTTTAAAGTGCTCAAGTGGGTAAATAAATGGAGGGAAAAGAAGCAATTACCTCACTGGCTGAACCAAATTAAAAAAAAAAAAAAAGGGAATTAATTGCAGTTTTGACTGTTTGGGCAGGGAATAGTAACAGAGAGGCAAGAGTTTGTAGAAGCTGCGTGTGTCAGTGTCAGCATGGGAGGACAGATGCCCCAAAGCCCCGGGATTGCTGCTCAGAAGGAGATTTGTGCAGGAGAACGTGCCAGAAAGGATCTGGAGAGGACAGGAGGAGCAGCGAGAGGAGGAAGAAGAGGGTTTCAATCCCCTGAGGCAGCGACATGACCACAGAGGTCCCGAGCAGGGGGAAGCCCCTCTGGCACACCGTGCTCATCCTCAGGCTGTGCAGGGCGGGTCCCCAGGGCTCTCCTTGCCGAGGCTGTGCCCAGCCCCGTGCCAGCTGTCCCGGGTGTCCCAGGGGAGGTTTTGCCCTCGTCCATCGCCGCGGGCAGCCCGTGCCGAGCCGAGGCGAGGCGAGGCCGGATCCCTGCCTGCTCCGCGGGGAGATGCAGACGCCCCTCCCGCTGGTGCCGCAGCAGGACGCGTAATTCCCTCAAACCTCTTAGCGTGCTAAGCCCTGGGATCCCTCCGTGCCGAGGGAGCCGAGGAGAAAATCAGAAATAGCAGCTTAAGGGACAGTGGGTCCAGCGCGGGGGGCTCTGTGGCCAAATTCGGCCCCTCCCCGACCCCACACAGCCCCGCACGGAGCAGCCTGGCTGGGGACAGCTCTCCTGGTGAGCCCCAAAGGCCTCGACCCCCAAATCCCTGCGGCAAACCACGTTGGGTTGTGCTCCCAAAATCTCGGCGTCGCACTCCCCTCTGCCGCCGGGGTCGCGGCACGCCCAGGTGTCCCCGGGCTGTCCCTGCTGCTCCGCTCGGCGCTGTCGCCTCGGATTTGCCCTGAGGGTGAAGGATTTCCCTCCACGGGCACTAATCTGTTTTCCCTCCTTCCAGCTCCTAATTCCCCCCAGATCTGCAGGCTCAGGTCAGCACCGGGCTCAGCCAGGACGAGCACGGCAATTAGTCTGCCCGCGCTCCTCTGTGCCATGGAAATGAAGTTAATTAGGAAAGGAAAAGGCCAGAAAGACCTTAGTGCGTGTCTGGCGCTGAGCTGGAGCAGCCGGAAGGGCGCGGGGCTCCCGTAAGAAGGCCGGGAAGGGGCAGCCGCCCCCTGCCCGCTCTGTCCCGGTGCCACGGCAGCCGTTTCACCGCCCCGGGCCGGCCCCCGGCCCCGGGGGCTGCAGCGAGGACGGGCGAGCCGGGAAGATGCTGCCAGGAGCTCTGTGGGTACATGGGAAGCGCTTCCAGGGGTGATGGAGGAGAGCCAAGAAAGCCCCGAGCCCTCGGTGGGACAAAGGTGCCGGCGGTGAGCGCCCCCGGCCTGCCCGGATGGCCGCGGAATTCTGTAAGTGCTGGAGCCCGGGGCGGCCAGGTGGAGGGGGTGCAGCTCCCCGCTGATCTCAGGGCTTGTCCCGGCAGCACGGCCCGGGCCAGCAGCGCTGGGACCAGCCCGGAGCTTACCGGGCTCTGCTGGAGCTCTCAGAAGCTGTGCTCAGCAGCCCCGGGGATGGGGTTTGGTCACAGATGGGTTCATCCCGAGCTTCACCCTCCGCTCCTCCCCTCTGAGTCTCACAGTCTCTGTTAGATAATTTGCCCAGGTAAAACTGAGCTTCGTTTCTGTAAGTGGTTAGTGTGTGATCAGTGGCGCAGGGGGAACAAACACGGGGGTAAAAAGCACCTTCACAGGCAGCTGAGATCAAAGAGAGAGGAAAACCAGGCGTGAGTTATTTCAGTGAGTGCCAGCAGACAGTGCAGGCACTTGCACATCACAGAATCAGGGGATGGGAGGGTGGGAAGGGGCCACAGCCAGGTCGTGTGCACAGCACGGCGTGGGAAGGGCATGCGAGGGCACCGTGCCCACGGGGGCAGGGGTCACCCCGGGCAAGGACAACTCCTGCAGATGTTCAGGGCTGATGTGCCCGATGTCTCCTTGAGCATCCGTGGAGCCAGTCCAAACCCTCACGTGAGGCACAGACAAAAGCCATCTCCCTGCCATTTCGGGATGCTGCCACCAGGACAACTCATGCACGGCACTGGGAGGGCACAGAGAAACGATCCTCAGAGAGATGAGAGGATCTGGCAAATTCCAATGAATTTACAGTAATTTTGTCTTTGCAAGCAGCTAAAATATTGAGTGCTGAGAAGAGCTGGTTAAAATCAAGCTGGTTTCAGTCCTTGGATCATCTGTTCACTAATGTAACATGTCAGAGAAATGAACTAATCATTTTGGTAGACAAATAAATACAAGAAGATGCTGAAGTGAGGCTCCTGGGGAGAGGGGCCAGGTGGGTGCCACAGGTGAGGCCAGGGCTGTGCCAGGTCACATCTGAGGGCCACGTGTAGCCCCAGCCTTCCCAGCCAACGTGGCCTCCTCAGCGGCACCTCCAGCAGCCAAAGCCAGTAAAAGCTGCTGGTTTAAGGAAATCCAGAGGAAATAGAGGCTCTGGGGGCCTTTTTTCCCTCGAGGCACACGCTGTAACCCCAACCCGATGGGCTCCACACGGCACCTACAGGGACGAGCCCAAAGGGTGGAAAAGCCATCACAGCTCCTCTTTCCCTCCTTCTTTTGCAGTCGCAGCCATGCCGGCGACCAACCGGGGCTGGCCCGAGTCCTTCGGGTTCCGGATAAGCGGCTCGGGGCCGTGCTACATCCTGTGGGTGCAGGAGGGCAGCAGCGCGGCGCTGGCGGGGCTGCGCCCGGGGGACCAAGTGCTGGAGATCGAGGGACAGCCCGTGTCCTCCCTGGGCTGCGAGGCGCTGCTGGGGCTGGCCCGGCGCTGCGGCAACGTCCCCCCCAGCATCGGCGTGGTGTCCCGGCTGCAGCACGCCAGCATCCCGCCCGGGCCCCGGGGATGCTTCGGCTTCGAGCTGGCCGGAGAGAGCCCCCCGCGCGTGGCCAGCGTGAGCCCCGAGTCGCCCGCGGCGGCCTGCGGGCTGGAGCCGGGGGATTACGTGCTGGAGGTGGACGGGACGCCGGTGGCGCTGCCGGAGGCGGCGGCCGCGCTGGTGGGGTCGTGCCGCGGGCGGTGCCTGCGCCTGGCGCTGCTGCGGCCGCAGCGTGGGGACAGCGCCGGGGACCCCAGCGCCGCCGCCGCCCGCCGCGACAGGAGGCAGAAGGCGCAGGAATTCAGCAGGAAGGTGAGGCGGGCTGTGGGATGAGGGGCCGGGGCGCTGGGCACCCCCTGCGCCGGGCGGGCCGGGGGTTCCCACCTCCAGCCTTGGCACACGGATGGGGAATGCTCCCGGCCGGCTGACGGGGCTGGGGTGCAGATTTGGGACGTGAACACCCGAGGGAAGGGCCTGGTAATTACCTGGGAGAGCAGATGGCTGCTGCAAAGGGCTGGAGATTCCCCGGGGGTGGCCCCAAGTTCTTACTCCCCTGCACTACAAGAGCGTGGAGAAAGCCTCAGGGCAGATCCTGCTCTGCTGCGTGCCTGGATGTCCCTTCAAAGCCTGGGCCTGTCACCCCGCAGACATTTTAGTTCTTATTTTGTTGCAAAAGGAAAAAACATCAGTGCAATTACATCTTCATTGTGCTCCTGAAAACTTCCTAGTGGGTGTTTTACCAAACACCTCGCCTCGTGCTAATTATAAATTTGATCACAGTTGTTTTTTTCAATCTTTCTCATTTCCATTTCAAAGTAGCCTTTTAAAATGCTGTTATGAAAATAAGCAGGCTGGTAGGGCTTTTTTTTTTGATCCCGAGTTAATAAAGGAACAAGGCATCCATAAAGAGATTTGTGGGTATCAGGCGAATCCCCTCAGTCAGCTTCTCCATTAAAGATTCACAAATACCCACTGAGGTTTGGATTCACGGGCGTGGGAAACAGATACCTGCTGATTACAGGAGATTAATGAGGAGGGGCGCTTGTTCCACGCCGCCTCCGTCTCTGAAGTCACATTAAGCCAAGTAAAAGATTCCAGGACGATCACCGGAGAGCAAATTCACTGTGATGTTGTGAGCACCCCCATCAGCACCTCTGTCCCCTCCCGGGCAGCCCGGGCAGGAGCGGGAGGCAGAGCACACGCTCAGCTCAGCTGGCAGACGCCTCTCCAGGGGGAATTCACAGCGCAGATGTTCCAAGTGCCTGCAGTTTCTCTGGGATGTAGAAAGCTCCAAATCCAGCGGGGTGTTTCACCCCCTCCTTTGCCTGGGACCGGCTCTGCTCGGCGCTGCTGCTGCTGCTGCTGCCCGCCCACTGCCGGCCTGGAAGGTCGCAGGGTGCTGCTGGTTTGTGTTTCACACCTGCACTGCCCACGGCTCACCTTCTCCAGCCTCCTGGGTTTGTGGAGCCCCGGGCTGGCTCTCCTGCCGGGCAGACGGTGGTGCCCGTGCCCGTGGCACTGGGCAGGGCTGGAGCTGGGCTGTGCCAGCGTCCCGGCCCCCCGGGAGGTGCTCACAGCCCCAGGGCAATGTCCTCTCCTGTCCCCCGTGTGCTCAGGGACGTGCTGGGAGCTCCATGCGGCTGGCAGCACCCCCGTGGTGGTGGAGTCCCCGTCCCTGCCCAAGGAGGGCCTGGGTGTGGCTCTCAGTGCTCTGGGCGGGGTGGGAAGGTGGGGATCGGGCCCAGGTTGGACTCCAGGATCTGGGAGGTCTCTTCCAACAGAAATGATTCTGCAATCCCCACCCACCAAGCCCTGCAATGCCAGCCCAGGCAGAAATTTCACAGCAGCCCTCTGGGATCCATCCCAGCAGGAACGGCAGAGCCTGTCAGTCCTGTGCTGGACCTGGGGACCGTGCTCACCAGCCCGCCCAGGGGACGCTGCTGCTGTGGCTGCCCCAGATTTGGTAACCTTGCAGGGCTGCTGGGAGCCCCTTCAGTGCCTGCACAGAGCCAGCAGCACCGGGGGGCTCTGCCACGGTCCTGGTGGCCCTGTCAGCTCCCTGGGGTGCTGCCAAGTGGGACAACACCCGGAAGAAATGGCTCTTCCCCTTCCCCAGGCAGGGGATGGCTGAGGGCTCCCCGGCAGTGCCAGCACAGGGGTGCACACAGAGCCCCCCCTGCCCCGGGGGAGGTGAGGGGCTCCTCTCCCCTTGCTGCAGTTCAGCCCCGCAGTTAAACTGCTGGCAGCACAAAAACTTCACCTTTCAGGAACACCCAACACACACAGGTACAGAGAGGTGCAGGTACTCACGGGAGCTCCTGCATCCCACACAAGAGGTGCAGCTCCCACTGCCCAAGGACAAGGGGACACCCCCAGGGAGGGAGGAGGGGCTTAAGAAGGGTCCCATGCAGGGTAATTGGCTCGATGGCAATTAGCTAATTACTGTGCCTGTCCCAGCTGGAGAGGATGGGACAGTGGCTGGGAGCTGGCAGTGCTGTTTCCAGGGCTGGCACTCACCTTCGTGTTCTGTCTCCCCATTCCCAGCAGCTCCCCGGTGCTAAGGGCAGGACAAAGCTGCCCAGGGGGATCAGGGAGTGATGCACGAAGCAGGAAGCTTAAACAGCTCCAAGAGCCCATTGCAGCATCCTCTGCCAGGCAGGCTCCAGGCTGGCCCTGACCCCAGGGCCACTCCTGCAGGGCCACTGCGACCCCGCAGAGTTTGGGAGTTGGGGTCACGCCACTGTTCTGGTGGAACATTTGGAAGAGCAGCTCCAGGCATGTGTGGGAGCAGGGCAGTGCTGTGTGCTGGGCGATGCTGAAGTGTCCCTCTCCTCCCTGCCTGGCTCCCTCCACCCTGGCTGGGCAGCGTGGGGACATTTCCCGTGTGGCAGTGCCCCTGCCCACGGCCCCACGCCGGCCTGCTCAGTGCCCCTGGCCTGCCCTGGCTCCCCCCTGCAGGTGGATGCCATCCTGGGGGAGCAGCCCGAGCTGAAGGAGAAGCTGTTCACCGTGCTGAAGCAGTACGCAGCCGAGAGGAGGGTGGAGTGCCTGGCCTGTGCCCTGGGCATGGTGCTCACCCAGGAGTGCCACCAGCCCCTCATCGACAGCATCAGGTACGAGGGGACACCCCCAGGCTGCCCTGGTGCCGTCAGACCACGGTCCCTGAGCCTGCTGCTGCTGCTGCTGGGGGAGCAGGGCTGGGCTGGGCTGGGCAGGGCAGGGCAGGGCAGGGCAGGGCAGGGTTGGGCAGGGAGGGTTGGGAGGGTCCTGCAGGGAAGAAGCCAACCAGCTTTCCAAGGGACAGCCGAGCCAAGCTTGGTGGCATCTTAGCCCAGCCCCCCTGTGCCCTCCTGCCCAGGGTGTGTGGGGAGCCTGCACCCCACTGCCTCTGCCCGCAGCAGGGGATGCTGCTCCCGTTCCTGGGCACCATTGGGAAGGGAGAGGGGCTTAGCTGCAGAACCATTGGAGGCTCTCCAGAAGCCTGGCCAGAAAATAATCTGAGTTCTGCAGGGGGAGAGCTGGCGCAGGCGAGGGCTCGGCCAGCAGCTCTGGCACTGGGGGGTCTCTGCGGGGCCGTGGGCTGCCAGGGGCGCCAGGGAGTGTCACCCATCCCGGGCTGCCCGGGCACTGCTCCAGTGGGGCTCTGCAGCCCCCGGGCTCGGGGGTGCTGCCGCTGCAGCCGATCTGCTGCCCTGGGGCGGCGCGGCCGGGGCCGGGGCTGGGGCTGCCGCCGGCACAGGGACACGTGGTGGGATTAGAGCAGGGCTGAGACCGTGGCCATTAGGGAATCAGGTCTCCATCTGGCCTCGCTCCGGGCCCAGCTTTCCAATTCCTGCTCTAATCAGAGGAATTGCAAGATATTACAGTTTCCATAACAACGTCCCCGTGCGGGGTCTCCGCCGCGACCCGGCGATGGGGAGGGTGCTGGGAGTGGCTCGGGTCCCCCTGCGGGTCCCCCGGGGCTCTGCACACCCGGGGACAGCCGGCACGGAGCCCCCAGGGCCGGGCTGCCGCGGGCACTGCCCCGGGCACTGCCAGCTCCCGCAGTCACCTTGCCCAGTGCCCATTTCCAGCCCGGCCCGGCCCCGCTGAGCTTTCTGGAGGGACCCGAGCTGCCAACAGCTGGGGCTGGGGGCAGGGATGGATGGCACCGTGCCAGGCCTGAACCATCACCCCAAACTAAATCAAAAAATAAGCCCCCACGGCTGACAATTCAGGAAAATTCCTTCTCCCAGCAAGATCCATGAAAATAGCTCAAATGCCTCGGATATCCCCTTTGTCATCATCCCTGGGGAATTATACGGGATTACTTCCCCCCACGGAGGGGATTTGAATAAGTGTCCAAATCTTCTTCCGGATCCAAGCCCCTCAGTGGGGGGCACAGCAGGTCCCCCGGGGTGTCCCCATCCCTGTGTCAGTGAGGAGAGCGTGGCCAGGGCTGGGGCTGCCACCTGGGGCTTGCCCCGTGCCCAGCCTGTGATGCCAGAGGCAGCACCCCGCTCTGGCCCCCCAAAACAGGGTCAAAGCCCCCCACTGCCCCCTGCCCCGTGGGAAAGGTTAACACCAGGGCTGGGGCCAGGGGCGCCGTGGATCTGCCAGCTAATCTGGCTTTAATGGAAATGAAATATTTAGCTCAGGGAAAAGATTTACTGTCTAGTCTTAATGAAATGAAGTCAAGAAAATAAATAAAAAAAGGTGCCTTGGAGAGCAGGTTTCCAGCTGGGGGTGCTGGGGGCAGTGCCAGGCGTGCTGCTGTGCCTGATCCCAGCCTGATCCCGGGCTCTCTCCCGTGGCTTTGCTGCCAGGCAGGAGCTGTCCCTGCCTTTACCCTCACTGAAGGTGGCGAGCAGCTCCTGGAGCTCCTGGAGCTCTGGATGCAAGGGCTGTGAATTCCCGGGGGATTCCAGCCAGCTCAGTGTGACGGGGACTGAGGAGGGGCCTGGGGAAGGTCCATGGGGGGGTTCATGCAGGGGTGTCCCAGTGCCAGCACTGCCTCTGGGGTGGGGGCAGTGTGGGGGTGCTGCTGTGGCCACTGTGCTGTCCTGGGGCACGGGGCAGCCACCTGGGCAGTGCTGTGGGTGCAGTGTGGGCAGTGCTGTGGGTGCAACCTGGGCAGTGCTGTGGGTGCAGCCTGGGCAGTGCTGTGGGTGCAGTGCTGTGGGTGCAGTGCTGTGGGTGCAGCCTGGGCAGTGCTGTGGGTGCAGCCTGGCAGTGCTGTGGGTGCAGTGCTGTGGGTGCAGTGCTGTGGGTGCAGTGCTGTGGGTGCAGTGGGTGCAGTGCTGTGGGTGCAGTGCTGTGGGTGCAGTGTGGGCAGTGCTGTGGGTGCAGCCTGGCAGTGCTGTGGGTGCAGTGTGGGCAGTGCTGTGGGTGCAGCCTGGGCAGTGCTGTAGGTGCAGCCTGGGCAGAAGAGCCCCTCAGGCCTGAGTGTCCCGGGGCTTGTCCTGTGGGATCACCCCAGGGAGGACTTGGGACCTTGGCAGTACCCATGGGCACCCCTGAGAGGCTGTGCCAGCTCTCCAGGGACTGTTTGCAGCCCCCTGAGGCGGGGACAGCCCTGTACACCCCGCTGATCTCTCCATGCCCCGAGGAGCCTGGAGGAGAGGAGCCCTCGGGGGGCTGGGATGAGCCATTCCCCAGGATGGCAGTGCCATCGGCCAGGGCCTGGCACGGATGATGCCACCAAGGCCCCCGGCGCTGTTCCATGCCCCGGACAGGCGGCCGAGCCAGCCCGGGCACACGGTGGTGGCGGGCTGCGTGTGCCCTGTGTCCCCGGTGCGTCCCCGTCTCCCACTGACCCTCGCGCTGGCCTGATTGGATCTTCCCTCTGCACCAGCTGTATTTATTTTCGTGCAGTTGCCGCTGCCGGCTGTCCTCTGCTGTCCCCTCCCCTGCTGTCCCCTCCCCGGGCTCCCCCGGGCTCTGAGCGCTCCCTGCGAAGTGCTCGGCTCAGCGCAACCCCAGACCCGGCTCACACAAGGATCCTCTGCCCTCCAGCCGGGCTTTTCCAGTATTGGATTTTTATTTTTTTCCCCCCCCTTTCTTTTTATTTCAAATGGATTTCATCCCATTTGCCCAGAATTAAGCTCCTGCCGATTTTAATTTGCTGACATTTTCTTTCATCTGCTCGGTTGTGAATAGCGGGGATAATGCACGTGCTGCGCCGCGTCCTCCCCGCTCCCATCCCCTGCCCATATGGCTGATGCGTGCGGGCGAAGTGCACAGCTGTAGTGGTGCCCGAGGATGCTGAAATCCGGCTGCCAGGGGGGAAGATGAGCTGCCTCGGGTGAGTAAGGATCGCGCCTTTCCCGGGCGTGAGGGAAACGGGTTTAAATCAGGTTAATTCTGGAACGTGGCAGCCCCTGGCGCTGCGAAAACGAGGTGTGCTGGAAGTTAATTAACTCTTAGCATCCGCATTGCCTCGGAGCTGCTCCGCTCGCGGACTCCGCCAGGAGGGGCGGGCTCTGATTTGGGTTATGGGAGCAGAGCGCGCGTCTGGCCCGGGACAGCGCGGGGTTTGTCCCGCTGCTCCCCGCCCGGGCTGGCTGTGCCCCGCTCGGGCAGGGGACGGGACGGGTTATTTGCGGCCGGCCGCGGTCTCAGGGGTCTCCTTGGTGCTGCTCCGATTCCTGAGCTGGTTTCAAACCAGGGCAGAGCTGCGGTTCCGGCGGCGCCCGGCGCTCTGCAGAGCCGCCCGCACTCCCGGCCTGTCCCCGGGCTCTGCGGGCAGGAGCCACCCTCGGAGCCGAGCGGGACGCGGGCGATCCTGCTCGGTGCCAGCAGGGCTGTGGCACCCGCTCAGCCCGCTCGCGGGCACCGTGTCCCTTTGCAGCCTGCCTTTTCCCGTGGCACCGTGCCAGGGATGCCCCCGCCGCTGGCAGCACCGTTTGGGTTAAAAACATCGGGCTGCAGCAGAACTGGGGGATCTCAGAGCCCCTCCTCCCCTCCCGCCCGCAGGGCTGGGAACAACAACCGGCTCGGATGGTCCCGCAGGCACGGTCCCGTTAACCCGGGCTGGAGGGGGGACCCGGCTGCGTCCTGAGGGGGATCTCTGGCTCAGCTTGGCCCCGGAGATGCTGTCTGGGCTCTCCTGCGAGTCACGCAGCGCTCCGGGGCTGCGGGCAGCACTCTTGGGGCAGTTCGTTCTTCGCTGCTCTGCTCTGGCTCTGTTTGCTCCCGGGAGAAGCCGCGGGAGCCGTGCCGGGCTGAGCCCGCTCCCGCTCCCGCCGCCCTGATCGCTGACACTGAAAGCGCTGCCCCCGGGGCTCCCTGGGGACGGGAGAAATTCCACCGAGCCCGTGCTAATCGCGCTCCCAACACAATCTATTGGTCTCAGCTTGTTTTTCACGGCAATAAAACTGCTTGCCGTGTTCCCATATTAAACTGCTCCAGCCATCTGTGACCGGCCCTGGATCAGAAATTTCATTTCAGCCGTTAGGATTTATAATTTATGGATTGTGCTGCTTCCCTGCTTCTCAATCCCCTCCCTGTATCCACTTCTCCAAGGCTGGGGGAGCTTCCCAGCTCTTTGGATGGAGCATGAGAGACCCCCCGAGTCCCTGACGCTGACGTGGACACTGTCCTCCTGTCCACAGTCCTGGCATTCCCACTGGAAAACCACCTGGATCACAGGACGGTAATGGAGGAAAAGCAGCTCTGGTTTCCTTCCATTAAAAAAAAAAAAATCCCTAATCTGATGGCCCAGCATATGCTCAACTGCCCAAAAAAAAAAAAAAAAAAAAAAAAGGAATTAGGGCAGCAGGGAACAAAACGTGTCACCAGTGAGACAATTGGGAGCCAGTTCCTTTTTTATTGGAGGAGTTCAAATAGGTCATGACCAAAATGCCTCGGTGCGAAATCTCCTGATAGGAGATTAAATTCCTTTGGCAAATCAAACTCCGGCTGGGATGCAGATGGGATCAGCCTGGCCCGCCTGCACCCTGCTGGAGTCACAACTTTTATTTTGGGAAGTGCTCACTTAGGATGAGTTTTCCAGTGTCTTAAAGAAAACAGGGAAAGCAGAGTGGAGCTGCAGGAAAAGCCTTTCTGGGGATTCTTTGAAGGTCTCCGTGTCCCCGGAGCTGTGGGACTGCCTGTCCCTGCCAGGGCAAGGACAAAGCCACCAGCTCGTGGTGCACAGCGTGGTTTGGGCACAGGGACACTGGGTTTGGGACAGCTGAGGGCACCCTGGGGTGCTGATGGGGAAGGGGAGCCCCGGCCAGGCACGGGGTGTGGATCTGCTCCGGCAGGACTCTGGGGCTGGAGCAGGGATGTGCCAGGAGAGGGTGACCCTCTCCAGAAGCTCTCGGGGGGTTTTGGGCTGTCCCCAGGGATGAGCAGGGAAGGGCTGTGAGGGCTGAGCCCCGGTGCTTGTCTGCACTCCCGGGAGGAAAAGCACCTTCACTCCCGGTGTCCGGTGACAACGGCCCCGCCTGAGGAACACCCGCGGCCGGGAGAGCGACCCTGGGGCCCCCAGGGAGAAGGGAATGGGATCCCAGCTCCTGCTGCTGCTGGGCACAGGGAGAAGGGAATGGGATCCCAGCTCCTGCTGCTGCTGGGCACAGGGAGAAGGGAATGGGATCCCAGCTGCTGCTGCTGCTGGGCACAGGGAGAAGGGAATGGGATCCCAGCTGCTGCTGCTGCTGCCGGGCTGGAGTGAGTCCTGCACCCCCGGAGCTGTGGGAGCTGTGGGAGCTGCTGGGGCTGTGCCCCATCCCACACACAGGGCAGAGGAGATTCCAGAATTTGGGCTTCATAAGCAGAATTCTGTTCTGGGGCTGAAGCCTGTCAGAGTTTTCTCTCCCAGGTTTAGCATTTAGCCAGACCAGCAGAGCTTTTTGGGACCAGTAGTGGTTTCCACAGCACAGTTCAGACATAATCCAAGTGTAGTCAGTGTTTTAATCCACACTGGGACGTGTTTTTCTGCACAACCAACAGGCTCAAGGTCAGGTCTTTGCTGGCTGTTTTGGGGCTAAACCATACATTTTCCATGTCTCCTTCCTTTGCTGCTACCTGGAGGTTGTGTGTGATGTTGGCAGCCCTGGGAAGCTTCACATCCTCCTCATCAAACGCCAGTGCTGTGCTTAAAGACGGCGTTATTTAAATTAAAGAAGGCTTTTCTGTTTTATTCCCACTGAAAAGCGCTGCTGTGTCACCCTGAGGGTAAAGGATGCTCCATGCAGGGGTTTGGGCCCATGACTCTGGCCCTGGTCCTGGCCCTGGTCCTGGCCCTGGTCCTGTCCTGTCCTGTCCTGGTCCTGGCCCTGGTCCTGGCCCTGGTCCTGTCCTGTCCTGGTCCTGGTCCTGGCCCTGGTCCTGTCCTGGTCCTGTCCTGTCCTGTCCTGTCCTGTCCTGTCCTGGTCCTGGTCCTGGTCCTGTCCTGTCCTGTCCTGGTCCTGGTCCTGGTCCTGTCCTGTCCTGGTCCTGGCCCTGGTCCTGGCCCTGGCCCTGGTCCTGGCCCTGGTCCTGGTCCTGGTCCTGTCCTGGTCCTGGTCCTGTCCTGTCCTGGTCCTGTCCTGGTCCTGTCCTGTCCTG
>VZUI01071359.1:0-19906 GCA_013401135.1 Cettia cetti
TTTATACAGAAAGTCAGAGGCCAGTTTGATTGGTAATACAAAAGGTAAACCTTTCTACCAATTGGTCATCCCAGAGGGACATCAGAAGAAGGTCCCTCCTATAAGAAAGAATGTAAACATTTCTATATTTACAAAACATTGTTCTTCTGTTTACCAGAAGAAGCCTGGGAAAAAAAAACCCTTTTTTAACATCAACACATTCAGCTTGAAAACCCAGGACTACACCCTACCCCAGACAAGACTGTGCTGCTGGCACTTTACCCTGCAAGAGGATCTGCACAGGACCTGACAGGCAATAACCATTCCTTCCCCTTCCCAGTATCAGTCTGAGGGTGTTAAGTTTAAAGACATAAACTAAACCAGGCTCAATAAGTTAGAAATCATCTCTCAGTAACGATTTATGCATGGAAATGCAGGCTAACACCTGATCCTGTGTGAAAGCAGCCTATTTATGTTTGCATGTGTGTATACTGGTGGGAGTCTTAGTGATCTGGATTGGGAGGTTTTGCTAGCTCCTGTTTCTAGCTGATGCTGTTTCACATCCGTGTTTTCTAAATATCTGGCCAAATCTGCTCAATCAGCCCTTTGTCTTACAGGGACTTAAAGCCTGAGAACATCCTCCTGGATTGTCAGGTACATTCACAGCTTGGGCTTCCTCCTGCTGGCTTTAAAAACACCAGGACCTCAAGCAGAGGGCTGTGGCTCTGCAAGCTGCACTATAACTGACATGATGGCATGGATTTTGTTTGTCTGCCCCTCTGCACTTTGTGATGAGGGATGAGTGGGCTTGCCCTCTGAAGATCTGCATGGTTTTGGGGTCCTTGGCTCATTCCCAGAAGCTGGGAGCTGGCCTGTGGCAGGGATCAGGGGGGTGAAGAGCAGGTCACTGCTCTAACTCTGGTGGTAACTGTTACATAAATTGGCTCTGGGATAAAGCAGCAGAAAATCAGAGCTGTGCTGGATCTCTTCATGGCTATCTAGCTGTAGACAAATAAGAAGAAATCTCGACTTTATTTTTTTCTACAGGCTCCAGCACCTGTACTATAGGATGAACATAAGGGGAGGGAGGGGAGACAGATGAGCAGTGGGGAACTAAAACCCACATGGGAATTAATACTTAGGCAAATCTTTGGAGATCCTGTCTCCTCTCCAGAAAGAGTTGGACAAACTAAAATTTCCCTTTTTTTAGGGACATATAGTATTGACAGACTTTGGACTCTGCAAAGAAGGAATGGAGCAAGAGGAGACAACTTCTACCTTTTGTGGCACTCCTGAGGTACTGTGTGTGCTGGGGCTTTGCTGTGACCTGGGTGCTGGAAACCTTCAGACCTTGGTGCTCTGAGTCTTGAGCTTATGTGACACCTCAAAAAATTCTGGGCTCTCTGAGGCTGTCAGCCTGAAGCTGCAGTTTAGATAAGGCTGCCCTATCCAGCACAGACAGCTCTACCTGTAACAGCACAGCAATTTTGGAGTATTAATGAGCTGTTGGGGCAGGGGTTCCTGCTCTTGGGAATGGCCAGGCTTGTGGAAATAACTGTGGAGGTGGAGACAAGCTTGTCCCTGGGAGCAGGATGTTTACCTGCTCAGGGGTCCCTGAGGGGCAGAACAAGGAGCTGCTGGTACTGGCACACATAGGACCTTGCTGTGCTCTCCTGTGTGTCCTTGGTGCATGCAGGAGCTGCAGAATGCCCTGTGCAGAGGAGAGGACCAGGCTCCCCTGGAATGCAAACACTGCTCCAAGGGAGGAAATGTCTTTCCTCCAATGCACTGCAACTGGGTTTTGCAAAAACCTGTTTCCAGTCTGGGCTCTTGGAGGCTTTTTTGCCTGCTTCTTACTGAGCCTGGGGATTTTGGTAGCCTAGGTAATGTCCTGCTGCTTTCCCCAGGCAGCTTGACAAAGGGTCTGAAAACACAACACCTTTTGGTGCTCAAGATCAGCAGAAGTGGGCAGAAATTTCCCTCCTTTTCCAGTGAGGTGACACTTATGCAATAGCACAGTATGAACCAAGCAGGAATGTTTCAGCTTTGTTTTTCTAGTTTTGGTGTGTGTTGGTGTTTTCCTGTACTAGACCGAGCCTGATAGTACACAGAGGTAATTCTGTGGGAAATTGTTCTGCAGACTGCTCAAATTCTTGCTTGTTGCTCCTCAATGGTGGCTCTTGGTAGTTTTGCTGCTTTGGACAGACTTACTGGGGCTGAAAACTGCAGCTTTTTCAAAAACACAGAAGCTTTTTAGAGGTGTGACGTGTCATAGTGGGACAGGATTGCTGGCTGAATTGTGGCACATGGCAAATGCTTGTAGAAGTCCTCTCCAGGAAGAGAACCTCCTGTAGCCTGCAAGGACACTGAGGGCTTTGGTAGGTGTCTCTCAACCCCATTGCTCCAAAGCAAGTGGAGAGTTTACTAGATAATAGTGAGAAATGCATCTGTGCTATTCCAAATGCATTTGCTCAACATGAGCTGCAGCCAGGTTTGGGACTGAGAAGAACAAAGCCCTTCCTTTATTTGACTCCAATATTTCCTTCTGACTTCCCAGTACCTGGCTCCTGAGGTGCTAAAGAAGCAGCCCTATGACAGGACAGTAGACTGGTGGTGCCTAGGAGCTGTCCTCTATGAAATGCTCTTTGGACTGGTAAGTTTGGAAATAGGCTGGTTTATTTATTTATGGTTTATTTCCACGGTGGAAATTTTATTTGTAAAAGCTGTGGTGTGAGGTTGGTCTGGTGTTCACAAGGTACTTGATAGACAACTAAATCCTGAATTAATGATCTGGTTCAATCCTACCACTGCCTTTTTGAGCAGAGGTGTGGCAGGTCTTCCTCACCTCACTGCAGGACTCATTTTGACCTGCAATGTGTGGCTCCTTCTGGTAGCTCGTGTTTTACCTGGCTGCTTCTCCTCTCTTTCAAATCAGCCTCCTTTTTACAGCCGGGATGTGTCTCAGATGTATGACAACATTCTGCACAAGCCACTACAGATCCAAGGAACCAAGACTGTGGCAGCTTGTGACATCATTCAGGGACTTCTCCACAAGGACCAGAAGAGGAGACTGGGTGCCAAAACAGACTTTGTAGGTGGCATTCACTATGAGCAGGAGGGAGGTTGGCTGGGAAAATTTCTATTCTGAGCATTTCTTTCATAACAGCACTGCCTTGGAAAAATCTTCCCATGCAGTCTGTCCCTTCAACTTCCTACAAGGAACACATGGGGTTGACTTGGATTTCCTAAGGGAGAGGGGTGGTGGCCAGCTAAGGACACCAGTGTGTGCTGGGTCATTTCCCTTCAGGGGATTCCTGCACCACGACCCTCATGTATTAAGGATTTGTGCATTTGGGTACGTGGTAACTTCAAGTCTTTCTTAAACCACTAAAAGCTGTGAGATCAGCTGCTGGAAAAGGAGGGTTGGCTGAAGGCTGACTTTTTCTTCCTGCTTTCTATACAGCTTGAGATAAAGAACCACGTATTCTTCAGCCCAATAAACTGGGATGATTTATATCACAAGAGGATTACTCCTCCATTCAACCCCAATGTGGTAAGTGGTAATTCTGTCTGTTTTACTGAAGGGATCCTCTCCAGATAGCTCATGCTGACACTGAGGGTTCTGAGGTGTGGGCTGGGGCCTGCAGATTGCAGTGGTGATGGCTCTTCTGGAACCCTCTTTTGGAGCTCTTTCACTGGACTGTGTGAACACAGGGTGTGGTTTGGCTCTGCTCACTCGATGATTGTGTCTCTGCTCCTTGGCTTAGGCTGGCCCAGCTGATCTGCGACACTTTGACCCTGAGTTCACCCAAGAAGCCATCTCTGCCTCCATCACCCGCACGCCTGACCTCGCAGCCAGCAGCTCCAGTGCCTCAGATGCATTTTTAGGATTTTCATATGCACCAACTGAAGAGGACATTTAAGTTTTACAAAGGCTTTGTGAAGCCGTATTTTAAATGAATGGGGTTTATGTTTATTCTCCTTTTGTGTGGTTTTGTTTGTTTGTTTGGTTTTTTTGTTTTTTTTTTGAGAGAGAATTGGTACTGTCCTTTGCTCATGGTTTAAGGAATTTGGTACTAACACACTAACTGGCTGGGATGGAACAGAGCTCTTAATCTTTGCTGTTTGGTGGATTTTCTTCCTAAATGAATGTTTCCCTGTGAGGGAAAGTGGGACACTGACTATGATTTTCCCTGAGTGTCTTGTGCTACTTGGCAGAATTGTATTCACTTTGTGGTTGTATTTATGGTTGAGGTATGTGCCATCAGTCACAGCAACAGCCAGGTCCTTGTAACTGGACACCTTTTTTTTTTTTTTTTTTTTTTTTTTTTTTTGTGGAGCTATGCTCAGCTACGTCCAATGTCTTTCCTGAAGCTCTCAACAGAAAAGGAAACTCTTCACATCACCATGAACAGCAGCTTCCTTCCTTTAAGTGAACTCTGTCACTCAAGCTGCTTATCCTGCACTGAGTGAAAAACTCTTCATCAGTTATTGCTCCAAAGGCAGCTGCAGATCTGTAAGTCCTGGACTGCACTGTGGTCTTCCACGCCAGGCTGATCCTCCTCGAAGTGAGTGGATCATCTTCCTGTCCCAGGATTGGGATGCTACTGAAGCAACAACGAGGCTGTGATGGAGGAGCCAATGTATAGGAAGAAAATCCCAAATCAAAGGGGGGTGGGGAAAGAGGCTGACATGCTTGGAAAAATAAAAATAAGTTTATAGCTCAACTCGGGTTGGGGGGTGCTTTCATAGCATGTGTTTGACTTGCCCCAGGCACACCAACACTACTGTGATGAGCACAGAGCAGTGAGTGGTGGCCAGGCTCCAGCACTCACCGGAAAATGCCCATCGTTCATGGGGAACAGTTATTTATTCTGCCTTAATTTAAATGCTGGTGTATTCATTGAATGTCACTTCCCACTTTTTTTTTTTTAAGCTGTTCTTTGCTGTTGCTGTGGGGAGGAGAGGGAGCTCAGAGCAACACGGGGATACAGAAGGGGCTTTCTAAAAGTTGTGTGATGCTCATGCTGTGGGGAACCTTGTACTGGTACCACTGTGTGTTTTGGTTTGTTTTTTTTTAATCAGGCTCTATCTTGTATATGCTGAAGTCATTGGAAGTGTGACATGGTTTATATTAAAGTTGCAAACACTGATGTGCTTCTCTCCTTGTCCTGGATAAGGGGGGAAGGAGGGTGTTGGCTTTGTGCTGGGCCTGAGACCAAAGTCACTAACACTGCTGGGTTTAAATAAAGAAGAATTCCCTAATTTAAGGTGATCACAGAACCACAGAGTTGTGGATCTTAAAGGCCATGGGCAAGGATACCGCCTCCTCTCCCAGGCTGCTCCAAGCCCATCCATCCTTGGGCCCTTCCAGGGATCCTAGGGCTTCTCTGGGCCCCCTGTGCCAGGGCCTCAGCCCCCTCCCAGGGAAGAACCTGCAGCTGTCAGCATTGGGATGTTAGACACACGCAAAATCAAAGGCCCACAACCGTCAGGAGGACCGGGCCGGCCCCTGACAGGCGTGCGCCGCGGCCAAGAGCCCTGTCTGAGGGAGGGCGGGAGCTCTCAGCCTGTCCCCGCCCCATCACACCCCCCGCCCTCCGCAGTGGTACCGCCCCGCCCCTTTCCCTGGCGGGGACTGGAGCGAACCACCGCGGCGACCTCTGCACTCATGGGGGGGAACGGCCCCCGCGCATGCGTCCGGCCGGAGCGTTGCTAGGCGCGCGTGGTGACGGCGGCACGGCGGGGACACGTTGGGGACCCGCGGGCAGCCGGGGCGCTGGCCCGCTGCTCCCCAGAGCCCTCCGGCAGCCCCGGGGGAGCCTATGGAGAGCGGCCCGCGCAATGCCATAGTGTTCAACGCTTCCAAGGGCGAGAGCTTCACGCCGGCCGGCGGCTACAAGGCCCTGCGGAAGAGGCTGCGCGGCAGCTGGAAGGTGCAGAGGTGAGGGGCGGCTCTCGGGGCACCGAGAGGCCCCGGCTGGGGTGTGTGGTCCGCCTTGGGTACCCGAGTGGCCTTTGGGGATGTATCTCGTGAGCTGAGGTCGCTTTCTCGTGTTGTCTGCGCCCTGTTGCATCTTCTGCCGCTGCGGGATTGCGGGATGCTGTGCGTGGTGCTTTGGAGCCTGTGGAGATGGAGTGTAAGTTGTAAGGGTGAAGCTCCTCGTGCAGGTTTGTGAGTCTGTCTGGATTTACAGTTTGGGACAAAAAGAAGACAGGGATGTTGTAAGATGGTGCTGTTTATGCGACCGCTGCAGAATGGCACGGCATGGAGCTGTTTGGGAGAGGAGATGAGGGCAAGGCTCTCCCCCACGGGGTGCTGGCAGTGCCCAGGCTCCCCAGGGAATGGCTGGAGCTGTGCCAGGGCAGGGTTAGGCTGGATCTCAGGAAAGGTTCTCCCCCACTGGGTGCTGGCAGTGCCCAGGCTCCCCAGGGAATGGGCACGGCCCCGAGGCTGCCAGAGCTCCAGGAGCCTTTGGACAGCGCTGCCAGGGGTGCCAGGGTGGGGTTTTGGGCTCTGTGCAGGGACAGGGGCTGGGCTCTGTAACCCCAGTGAGTGCCTTCCAACTCATTCTATGAAATGTGGCCGCACCAAAAAGAGGAAAAATTAAAATAAGAGGAAGCTCCTCAGGTGCAAAGTTTAATAGCAGCTGTGACAGTTTGCAGCAGTGCTGGATCTGCCACAGGGCCTTGTCAGAGGAGTGTTACTATTTAGCTGGTTGACATTTGTAAGGATTATTTTTGCTCAAGTTGTCAGCTTTAAACCCAGATAAAAGGATGCGAAGTGACTGAAGTGATTTGCTTTGTGTTCATTTGCCAGTCCTTTATTAAAGAAAAAAAACAGGTTCAGGACTATATCCAAGAATAATGCGTATCCTTATTAATCTATTCATAGCTTAAAAGATGAGATCACATCTGAGAAACTGTTTGGGGTGAAATTGTGGATTACAGCAGGACCAAGAGAGAAGTTCAGTGCTGATGAGGTATGAAGTCAATAACTGTTTTCAAGTTAATTATGCTTTAAAAATTGCTTAAGTAGAAAAGAACAAGACAGATTTTGCTGTAATGCTGCTTTAAATGAATTAATATAAATTGGAATTTGAACATTATTCTTACAGATCAAGTTAAGTGCAAGCAGTCAAAATCATTTCTCGCCTCTCATCTCAATATAACTTCGTGCAGTTTTGTGTGTAGCTTCTCATGTTTGTTTTTTTGGTTTTTTGTTTTTTTTTTTTTCCCCTGGATCTTTGTTGATTTCTAGTTTTCTGCTTTGAAGAAATTCCTGGAGGATGGTGGGGCCATCCTGGTGATGCTGAGAGAAGGTGGAGAGTCCCGGAATGGCACAAATATTAACTTTTTGTTAGAAGAATATGGGATCATTTTCAATAATGGTAATGGAGCTCACTTTAGTGCTACCTTTAGTCATCAGTTTGCAGCAAAGTTGAAAAAGCAGGTTCAGCCTTTGTGGATACAAGCCAAGCAGGTCTTTCATACAAAGATCACTTAGCCATTTCCATTCCTTTGCTGTAGTTGTTAGTTTTAATTTACTAAAAAAATATAATTCTAGGGAAATTTCTTGATTTAAAAGCCCTTAATTGAAAACATTTTCCCCACATTTTAAAGGATCGACTCACTTAATGCTCACTCTGAATAAGAAGTGGCACTTTTCTTTAGCAGACCAATAAAATGTCACTCATTAGTTTTGTGCTGCCAATGTGCAAAAAATCCCCAACAACACAAGGCAAGTGTGCCTCAGTGTACATAAAATATTTGGGGTCTTTGGTGGCTTTTCTAGACTATGCATTTTTTTGTATCAATAGGATTCAATTCATCATTTTTTTGGAAGATGTATTAAAAAATAGAGTTGTAAAAGTTGATACAGGTTGTTTTAACTGGATCTTTTTGTCTCCTGCTTTGCAGAAGATGGTGGTATGCTTAAATTTTTGTATTTTGATTTGAATTTGCAAACATATTCCTATCCCAAATCTATTCTGTCCAAAAGGAAACGGTAATGAAGGCTGATTTCAATTCTTTTGGAGGTTAAATGCCAGCTTTGTGGTGTTAGAAGCAAACACCTGAGAAATCCAAGAGCAAAACTAATTTTCCTTTGCTAATTCTAACACACTGATCACCTAAGATGTAAATTTCTATACTTTTTTCTTTTTTCAAGATGCTGTCGTACGAAATGTGTATTACAAGTACCACCACCCAAAAGAAGCACTAATCTCTGATGGAGTTTTGAACAGGTAAATATTTGGGGTATGTAAATCTTCACAGAAAACTCTCCTGGTCTGGGTTGTTTTCAGTAAGGTTTGTTTTTCATTGTCTCGTAGGGCAATCAGTGAAGCTGCAAAGAAGACAGTGCTTGAGACAACAGATGAAGATGGAAGGGGCCATGACTCACAGTAAGTGTTTTCTCTGAGGAAACTGATGTGCAAATATGTAGAACACCTCAGAACTGTCAGGTTTGTGATTAGCAGCAGTACACTGTGCTTATGGTGAGGTTTTCTAATGCATTTCTTATGTTCTTATGCTTCTTAGGTTATATCTGCAAAGGAGAATCTGTTTAGTAGAGCTTGGTAACCACTGAAGGAGCAGGAGGGATAGGTTTGGAAAGGAATTACTGTTCTCATGACCAGATCTTTTTTGCCTCTAGTCCATGGGTTTCAATTTGAGTTCTGTGAATGTGTCCAGCCTGCCTGGTGCATGCAGGTGCTTATTGAATTTCTGTGTTTCCTGCAGAGCTCTCACCTTTGTTTATCCTTTTGGAGCCACTCTGAATGTGATGAGGCCAGCAGTGGCAGTTCTGTCCACGGGGTCTGTCTGCTTCCCTCTCAACAGGCCCATCCTGGCTTTCTATCAGAACCAGGTATGAGCTGCCTGGGGCACTCCCTGCTTCCCCCTGCCCCACACAAAAACTGGGAGTGCATCTTTCAGGGACACTTACAAACCCACCTCCGTTTTTGATGCATCTGCAAACTCCAGATGAGCTTCTTTCCATGGGGTTCAGAGGAGAATTAATGAGGTGGTCAGCAAAGATTATGTGTTTTTTAGTTCTTCAAAGTTTTGGGGGTTTTTCCTGCTGTTTTAGTAATAATTTATTTAATAAGATTATCCTTAGCTCTGTAAGTATAGCATATTGAATTAAAGATGAGGCCTCATTTTTCATGTCTTACTCATCCAGCCCTGTTAATTTACAAAAATAAATTCAGAAATGTAGTAGTAAAGAGTTACAAGCACAGGATTGTTATTGTTAATGAATGTGAACAAGTTCACACAGTTTTTTACTATGTAGACAAGTAATGCAATGCAATAACAGTTGCCTTTAAAACTGATTTGGAAGGAATTTTTGCTATATTGTATTCTTTGTTGGTAGAGTAAAGGTGGAAAGATGGCAGCACTGGGATCTTCCCACATGTTCAGTGACCAGTATTTAGATAAAGAAGAAAATGGTAAGATCATGGTAAGTTGGAGTTTTTTGGGAGTTGTTTTTGTTTGTCTTTAAAAACATCATGTTGGATCTTCACAACATTTGCAAAGCACTCCAGGCTCAGCTTCAGTTTAGAGCACGAGAGCTATGAAATGGATTCAGTATGGGGATTCTAAGCCAATACTAACAGATATTCTTTGATTTATTATCTTATTCTTAATCTTCTCCATGTTATGTTATTTAATAGATTTAATTTAAGCATAGTATGAGATTACTTGGATCCTCTTGAAAGTAATTGAGGTTTGTCCTTCCCCAGGATGTGCTTTTCCAGTGGCTCACAACATCAGATATCCACTTAAACGAGATGGATATGGATGATCCCGAGGTAAGAGAGATCCATCACAGGACCTAAAGATCAGTGGGATCTGGCAGCACTGCTCTTGGCACACCATGTGTTTAGCACAGAGTGGTTAACAGCAAGATGTGTGCTGCTGCTGTTGCAGAACTTTTATTCATGGTCTAGGATTGAGTAGACAGATGGCTCAGGTGTAAAAATGAATGGTACCACTCAGCCTCAGGTTGCTATTCATTATCAGTTATAATTTGTGAAAGTCTCTTTCCAATTTGCCCATGTTTTTGAGGTGGACTGCTCCAGTGTGAGGAGTTTGCACTTCACTCTGAGCCCTCACTCAGACAAGAGGAATGTGCAGGTGGCAAGGCAGATTATTCTGTATGTGAGCAGGGATCAACCTGTGTGTCAGTTTTAGTTGTGTACAAATGCTCTTTTTATTTGGAGATACCTTTGTGTGATAAAGTTGTATACTCTGTGCATAAAAGAACAGTTTTGCACAGTTGATTAGTAAGCTGGCTGTTTTGATTTGAAAGAATTAACAGAAATCCAGGTAAAACATCCACGTGTTGGGCAGCTTTACAGCTGAGAGGAGACACAGTTACTGATTTAGTGAGCGACTGGAAAGGGCCCTACCTGGTAAAGAGTGAAATAATTATTTCTAAGTGAGATTTTAGGTGAGATGTAAGGTAGAGAGAGACTATGGGGGTGTGTTGGCCGTTTCAGGTGACAGGGGGGTGTGTGTGTCCAGATTTCAGACTACACCGTGCTCCCGGACACGGCCGCGCTCTCCGAGCAGCTGCGAGTCTGCCTGCAGGAGGGAGATGAGAACCCAAGAGACTTCACAAAGCTGTTTGATACATCCCTTTATCAGCTGGACACTACTGCCCTCCCTTCAGTTATCAAGTCAGCAGCTGTAATTTTCTTATTATTTATTTATTCCATTCGCTGTTCTGCATTTTCTGTGTGTGCTTAACTGTGTCTCCTTAAGAGCAGGAAGGACTGAACTGTAGTCAGCGTTTTGAAAATGGATATACCAGAAGATACATTTGTACAGTGTGGAAATCATGTTTTCTCTTGCTTGTCTTAGATGTAGTTTCTGGCCTTCTTTTCTCTTTTTTTTTTCTAACTACATGAGGTTGATTGATCTGATATTTTGAGAACTGTCTGCAGTGAAGTTGGGCACTTTGTGGAGTGATAACTGAGGGCAGCTTGTTTTTCCACTTCTAAATTACTTGACATTTACTGAAAATTGCATTTCAGTTCACCTTTGCATTTCCCAGTAATTGTGTTTTGAGGTTTATCAGCTGCTCACTTTTACCAGTTTGTGTCACTCTCAGCTTTGTCCATCATAGTTCCCCTGTTACCCAGATCATGTCTGAACACATTGCATAGTGGCAGCTTAACACAGATTCATGAAACCCCACTCTGCTGGGGACACTCCTTCTTCTTACTCAGTACTTACATTTTCACTAGTTGTGAATTCACTGGAGGATCTCCCTTCTGACTCCATAACAAATGCTTTTTTTAAAAAAAATAGCTTTGGTTATTGACTTCTTTCAAACTTTTTTGAAATCCCAGTTTTGCTAGTGTTGTGCTGGATCACTTTTTCTTCATCCACATTCATCCTGCTAAAAGTTGATAGTAGAACTGAGCTGTGATTTTTTAAAATCATCTTATATATCATTATCTTCCTCTGTCACAACTTTAATTATCTCACTGTAGAAGTTATTTATTACTGATCTCTAGTTCTCTGAGGTCCTTATAAAATGGACATTCCATTTTTTTTTGTGCTGTTACAGTGCAAAACTTTGATGCTGTTGTGTCTACAAAAATCCATCTCTGTAGCCTGCTAGTGGAAATAGATGTGGTATCATTTTTTCCCCTCATACTTCGAATTTTTCTGTGCTGCAGAGCTTATGAAGAACTGAATGTGCAACATGAACCCCTCCAACTCATTCAGCCTGAATTTGAGACTCCACTACCTGTCCTCCAACCAGCTGTGAGTAATTTTCTTGCTTGTACAGTACAGGGAGAACCCTTCTCCATAAAGGTTGGACTTAACAATCTTGGATGTCTATTCCAGCCTTAATGAGTCTCTATTTCATTTGTTTCATGCAAAACCTCTGTGTGTCATTTCCATAGTTCTGTAAAAGAAGTAATGAGAAATACTGTAGTAATAATTAATCACTTGGGAGTTGATTACACTGGGGGGGATCATCTTTTAGGAAAGAGCACTTATTTACACTTCTAATTTATTAAAAGAGCTTCAAAATACAGTGTGTGGTACCAAAAGAGAATCCTTGTAATACAAGCCTTGATTTTCTCCCAGTGCTGTGGGGTGGTGGCTCAGCCTTCCCTGTGCAGGCAGGATGTGTTGTTTGAGAAAGCAGAGGTGCTGTGCCAGGGAGCAGCCAGCCTGTCCTGCTCTGCCTCCATCTCCCAGATCATCAGGGGAAGCACCAAGTGGGGCATTGGTCTTTTACAGCAGGAGCTGATCAAACTTTTACCAGCAACAACACGAGCTATGGGGGTGTCAAACTCATTTCAGAAGGCAGGAATCTCCCAGTATCTGAATTTTGTTCCATCCTTCTTTACCCTGGCCACTGAGAAAGGATTTCTGGCATCCTTTAGAGCTGCAGGAGTGCAACTGAGAGTGCACTGAAAGTGGTGTCTCGTTTACTGCTTTTTAAAAACCCAGCTTGTGACATAAATGGTGCCTGCATGAAACAGAAAATACTCTGACCAGAACTGATGTCAAATATTTTCAGGGTGAGCTATTAGGGCAAATTTAGTTCCTCAGCTCTCAGCCATCACCTGGGTGTCATGGAGCAAAACTGAAACTGCTAATAAGAATATCTGGGTGATAATTCTGGCACATGTGTGACTAAATTCTTTTTGAATATTCAGTTATTTTTACAACATAAAAAATGGGATTTTCAAATGGTGTCCCTTTGTTTCGTGGCTTTGGAGTTGCTTTTGACTTTTTAAAGGGTTTCTTCAAATCCAATATAAGTTCAAAACTTGTCTTAGAGATCTGTAAAGTGTAAGAAAAATATCTGACAATCAACCATGCTGGTTTTTTCTCTTCAAGGTTTTTCCACCTGCTTTCAGAGAATTGCCTCCTCCTGCTCTGGAACTCTTTGACTTGGATGAAACTTTTTCCTCTGAGAAAGCACGTCTTGCAGAGATCACAAACAAATGTAAGCAGAGCAGATTATAAAAACATTTATATAAAAAGTCCAGTTTTTTTAGAGGAAAATGATTATTTTTAATTTTAAATCATGGACCTCTTTTGGGAAAATCTACTGCTCTTATCCTGATGTAAGAAGCTGAAAGGCTTTGGAAATTGATAGCATGACTTTATGTACCATGACACTGTATTTTGTCTGTTGCATGACATTTTATCATGCTTCTGCCTGCTCTTTCCTATATTGTGCACAAATTGCTTTGTGCAGTCTTGCTGATGAATTTCACAGCTTTTTTATGCTTCGAAGTTAGAAATTTAAGATTATTCTAAACACCTAAAGAAGATGAGCAGGTACTGGCTGCAGGAATACATCATGGCTAGTCCACTGAGCTTGCCTCTGGGACTGAAGCTCCCAGGATGGCAATGGAAATGGAGATTCAGGGCAGGTTTTTGGGCAGCTGCTCCAGGTGTGTGTGATGCTCACCTGCCCTCTTCCCTGGGTGCTTTTAGGCACTGATGATGACCTGGAGTTTTACGTGCGGAGATGCGGCGACATCCTGGGGGTGACCAGTGAGCTCCCAAAGGACAAGCAAGATGCCAAATCGATCCTGGAGCACATCTTCTTCCAAGTGGTTGAGTTTAAGAAACTGAATCAGGTATTTTTAATAACAATTACAAGTGAGTAGTTGCTAGTAGCAGCAGCCAGGGTGGTGTGTCATTGTAGCAGCTACACTTAGCACAGGCAAGAGGTGAGGTAAGACATCAGCTGTGCAATAAATGAGACCAGGGAAGAGTACTTATGACTGTTAATCTCCATAAAACATGCACTGCTCAATTTATTAAGTCTCTCATTTATTTTAATTGGCTGATTAGTACATGCAAGTTTGTAATTGCAGCTAAATCCAGTTCATTACTGGCGCCTGAGTGAGAGCAGGGAGTCCTCAGGAGTGTTCACAGCTCTGGCCAGTGCTGCAGCGCAGAGGTGACACCAGCATTGTTCCTCTGGAGCTGCACTGAAATACAGCTGTGCTGAAAGAATTCTACATAGCAGATTTGATGCTTCAAAGTGTGTTTGGAGGATAGTGGCAGAGCAGCAGTTTGTGCTAACAAGAATTTCCCATTTTGCAATCTAGTTAAGCCAAAAATATTACAGGTTTGTTTTTTTTTTTTTTTTTGCTTCTTCTTCCCTCACTTAAGGAACATGATACTGACCCAAGTGAAGCTGGATTCCAGAACGGTACCTGAGACCTGGCTTTCCCCAGTTTGAGATAGATCTTTTAGGGAAAATGTATTTTTCCATTTTTAAAGCCTCTCTTTTCAGTGTATTGGTTGGGACTGTCTCAATAGTTCACTGGATACTTGGATCATTTATGTATGGTAGATCAGATAATGCCTTCTGGGGAGCTGCTTGTATTTCACAAGCACTTTCCAAAGAATTTCTTATTTTTCTACTTCTTTATTGAAACTGTAATTTTTTAATATATTAAAAAAATAATGTACCAAGAAAATGTGTTTTGGGGCCTTCTTTCTGGTTCTAGCATTTATTTTCTTTGAGTTGAGTCTGACTGTTGTTTCTCCTGGTGTACATGAAATCCTTAATTGCACTGTGAGAAGGATTGTTGTTTTGGTTTGTGAACTGAGGACAAAAAAAAAGACCCAATTTCAGGAGCTGCTGAAAATACATTTATCACCCTGAGGCAGCCTCCTTTTGTCTCTCTGCCAAACAGAACTAAGGAGAGGTGAGTTTGCTAGAAAGAAAGAAAAGATGTAGAAAGAAAATATTTCTTCCAAGGGATGGGAGGATTTGAAATGAAGCAATAAAGACATCGTTGCAGATCGCTGCCTCATATCAGACTGGAACTACTGAATTTTAAAAAGAGAAGACAGCACATGGATGAAAACCTTAAGATTTAATGGTTCATTATTAAGAAACTGTGATACTGCACAGAAACTAAGGAATATTTTTATTTCCAGTTATTTGATATCTAACCCTCCCTGAAGTAGTGACTTCAGTAAAGCACAGGAGTGGAAATTCAGGTTAAATTCATTGACTGTGAAATGTTGAAGCTCAATGCACAGCAAAAATAGAGCCAAGGAGATCAGTGGTGAGAAGAAAAGGTTTGTCAACATCATTGACACCACATATCTATTGCAAGCACTTTTTTTATATTAACATGCTGAAATTGCATTATAAAGCCTCTTTTGGCTGTCAGTCTGACACTGAAATTGTTAAATTCTTCCCCCTCTCAGGCCTTCAGTGACTTCTGTGCTTTACTTTGCCAGGGTTTTTAAAATCAGAGCTGCTTTTTGCCAAAAATTTGTTCATCTTTTTATCCCCCCAAAATATCTTTTTATTTTACTTTTCTTCATGTTTCACATAGCATCTTGGCCCAGGTTTTTCTAAAGGAGATGCCCCCAAGCCCCTGCCCTGTTGAGGTGTGCTAATATAATGTTAGCAGAAGTGCTTGTACCCCTTCCTCTACTGCAGCCATTCCCTTTTCACTGCAGCACGTTGGAAATTTTTCATTTCTTACTCTGTTTATCCTTTAAGGCTGTGGTTGTGTTTGTCACCCAGAGCACTTTGTACATTCCAGCTACAGATTTACACAACAAGCTTAATCTCTTCTCCTGTGCAGTATCACTACTGATCAGTCAGCCAGCACAGAGTGCAGCTGAACCAAGCCCCTGGGTGCTCCTCTTGCTAATTATAGCTCTGCTTTGTACTCTTCTGGGGTGTTTATACTTCAAACTGTAAATAACTTTCTGTTTCCCAGCCCTGTTTCAGAGTTGTTTTCTCACCTGTTCCTGATGTTGTAACATGGTTTAGAAAAAAGCCATGTGAGCAGCCAGGGATACAAGCAGCTCCCTGTTTTCTGGGTATCTCTGAGGCCTCTCTGACAGCTGAAGAACAAATTTTTTCACTGGATATTTTTTTTTACTAGAATAGAATAAATGTAGCTTGCATCTCTCCTCTGAAGTTGTCCCTTTGGCCCTCTGGAAGTATTTAAACTTACTTTGTAACCAGAAACACTTTAGTGTGATACATGTAAAATTTCGAAGGAGTACTAGTAGGTGAGTGCTTTGAAGAGGTGAGGGGAGGACAGAGGCAGGTTAGGCACACAGCTAGCAAGGGAGTTTATACATTAATGAAATTATTGCTGTGATTCACAAAAGTTGGTTACAAGCAACTCTTGATGCTTTCCCTTTTTGTCTCTGTCCTCTCACACAACGTGACCCATTATCCCTTAATCTGCCACAAAACGAGGGGGACAGAACATTGGTTATTCAGCAAACCATAAACGTCCTGAAAAGTGTTTTTAACATGTCCTCCTCCCTTTCTTTGCTGTAAACAGAGACAGGAGAGGAAAATCAGCATTGTGTGAGTGGGGTGATGATACCTAAGAGAAAAGGATGAAATCCTCTCTCGGAGCAAGGCTTGGACCCGACAGAGGAAATCTTCCTGGGTGCTGGGTTCCCAGGGCTGGGCAGGGACACCCCGGATGAGGCCGGGGGTGCCGCTCCCGCTGCCCGGCTGTGCTTTCCCGGGGGTGCCGCTGTGCTCCCGCTGCCAGGCTGTGCTTTCCCGGGGGTGCCGCTGTGCTCCCGCTGCCAGGCTGTGCTTTCCCGGAGCGCCAGGAGAGGGATCCGCAGCCCCGGGCGCGTCCCCGCCCGCGCTCTCGGCGGGCAGCGCCGGCCCCGCAGCCATGGCCCCGCGGCTGCAGCCGCGTCCCGGTGCCCCTTCTCCGCCGGGACCCGCCCCGAGCCCTGTGCCAGGTAACGGGGGCGGGCGGGGGGCGCCCGGGCACGGCCACCTCCGAGGATTCTGCCCCGGGCCGTGCCGGAGGGGGATGCGCCCTGTGAGGTTGTGCCGGAGGCCGGCCCTGGGTGTTCAGGGGGCTCAGCTCCTGGTGGGAGGGCAGCGAGAGTCAGAGACCACCAGCAGAGAGACGTTTATATCTTTATTGCGCTGATAGAAAAGAGAAGGATCCGGGAGGAGGAGCCAGCAGGGCTGCGGCTCTCGGGGGTGCCATCACCAGCGGTCACTCCAGGCGGGCAGATGAACTTGTCACCGGCTGCTGCCATCAGCACTCAAGCACGCTCTGTGCTGCAGCGCGGATCCCTGCTCCTCGCAGGAGGGGCAGGCACCCAGCAGCTCCGGCTGGAGCATCACAGAGCCTGCTGCAGAAACGCAGGGACAGCGTCAGGGTCACTGGGCTGGGTCTCCTGGCTGGCAGACCTGTGGATCAGCACCGGGTGCTTCTTGAAGGCAGCAGGCCAAGCTAGAGGAATCACCACAGGGGCCTCCAGGGATGATGTGTCTGCTTTGGGGCATCCCAGTAACCGTAACTCCTCAGCACTCACATCCAGGGACGTGCTGGTATCCATAAAGGACTTTATTGCTGAGATGTCCCATCTGGGTGCTGGCACCTGCCCAAGGGCTGAGGTGTCTCCAGCCAGCTCAGAGCTCTTGAAAAGCAGGGTCTCCAGAGGTTTGTAGTGCTTGTCTTTCTTGCAAGGTGTCGAGGTGTTCTGTGACACCACATTCATCAGGCAGCTGGGGTGCTCACAGGGCAAACCAGACAGCTCAAAGGCGGCCTGGCCATGGTGTGCCTTGCAGCAGCAAAGGCTGAGGTCAGAGGTGCCCTGGGTGAGGCTGTGCAGCTCAGTCTTCACACAGCTGCTCAGAGAGTCTGCCTGCTTGACAACACACAGAGGACTGCCGCTTGCTGTGCTGTCCAGGTCCATGGTAAGCTCCCAGGCGTCAGGTTTGGAAGCACTGCTAGAGTCCATGTAATAACTCACAACAGGAGAAGAAAGGCTATGGCTGGAGGAGCTGGCCAAGAACGCATTTTCTAGGATTTCCTTTCTGGTCAGAATGCTGGTCCTGTGCCTCTTGGTGGACAGCATGGTGCAGAATCCGACAGCTCTCTGGCTTATGGAGAGAGAACAGGATGGCCCTGTCAGGATAAACCTGTTACTGTTCACCAGTGGGTTACAGATTTACAATAGCAGGACCACTCCTGGCAAAATCCTGTCTCAGCCTTGCAAGGAGGTGAGCAGGATCCAGGGCACACAGGAGGGCGTCTAGCCTATCACTGTCCTTTAAAAAGTTCCACCACAGCCTGCTAGTTGCTCAGAGGTCACTGTAGAGTCTCCCTGAAGTTGTATTTGTTTGACCTCAGCCTGTATATCACTACTTTTAGCTTTATATGGGGGATAGAGGCATTTTATCCTCATTCCTGAAGTCAGAAGGCCATTAACCCCAGCTAGAATTGAGTCCCTTTGAAAAGGAGGCACCAAAACCAGGCTCTGGATAGGATAAGAGAGGTTGAAGGGTAGCTCTCATCTTACTTTTAGCCCCATGATATGATAACCCTCATCACCAGCTCCTTCCTGAAGGACTAGGGTAGGCCAGGAAAGGGGATGACCATACTCCAAACCCATCTTTGTTCTGAATGCATGTTAAACAGTAGTAAATAGCACCTGTATTTACTGTAAAGGGGCTGTATGGGCAATCTAGAGGGAAAGTCTTCTTTAAGAGACTAAAAGACTCTACTCTTAGCATATAAGAAAGGAAGGAATAAGAAAACAGAATAAATAGTACTACTTACTGTCAAAACCCTTTAATGTTCTTGACCCTTTTCTGCTAGTGTTGCTTATAGCACTTTTATAGTTCTGGCAATCAATTAACAGGCTGATTTCCTAATTAAGCTAGTTTGGGAGAGGGAGGGGCTTTTTAAGCACAGGGGCAGGGAGGGTGGGCCATGGCTGACTGAGGGAGGTACTGTGAGGTCTGTAATGTCTGGGTTGTTTGTCCTGTTGGTGGGTCCTTAGTAAGGTGACACTTTCCTTTAACTCTTGCCTTGTTTTTTGTGAGCTGTTGGTTAGGAATGTCCATGTGTGCAGACCTTGCTTTGGTGATACAGATGGTAAATGTTGGAATATTTGGGTAATGCTCTCAGGAACAGGGTTGTATTGCTGTGGCTGCCCTGGGTAGGGCCGGGAGTTGGACTTTGATGATCTTTGGGGGTCCCTTCCAGCCTGGAATATTCTGTGATTCTGTAACATGTGTGATGCTCCTGCCCTGTGCCTGGGGCTGCTGCAGCTGTGGTGAGGGTGTCTCAGATCAGCGTGGGGGTGAATGTAGGGAGTGGGGGGCCCTGGGGGGATGAATGGCCTTAGGTGTGTGTGGGCATCCTGGGAGTCCTGGGTCAATGTGCAGGTGGATGCAGAAGTGCCAAGGATCAAAGCGTAGTTAAGGGTCAGTGCAGGTGGATGGGGGATTGTCCTGGGTCAGGGTGGGGGATCCCCGCGGTTTGGGGTCAGCGCAGGGCTGGATGTGAAGGGATACTGGGGTCAGTGTGACCCTGGATGGGGGAAGGTCGTGGGGGTCACAAGGTCGGTGTGGGGATGGATGCAGGTCTCCCGGCAGGGACTCGGATCGATGCGGGGCTGTGAGGCTGGAGGGTCTCGGATCGGTGTGGGGACGGATGTGGGGGGTCCCGGACAGGATGCTGTGTTGGATGTGGGGAGTCTCGGTAGTCCCGGGCTGCTGGATACAGGGTATCCCGGGCTGGATGCGTGTCTCTCGGGCTGGATGCAGGGTTGGGTGCGGGTGTCCCGGGCTGGGTGTCCCGGGCTGGATGCGGGTGTCCGGGCTGGGTGTCTGGGCTGGGCGTCCCGGCTGGATGCGGGCGTCCCGGCTGGATGCGGGCGTCCCGGCTGGATGCGGGCGTCCCGGGCTGGGTGTCCCGGGCTGGGTGTCCCGGCTGGATGCGGGTGTCCCGGGCTGGGTGTCCCGGCTGGATGCGGGCTCCCTGAGGGTGCCGGGGGCGGGGCAGGCTGGCTCCCTCCCGCGCGCGCCTTTGTGCGGGCGGGAGGCGCTGCGCGCATGCGCGGCCCGGCCCCGCGCGGGGGGGGGCGCCGTTGGCGCGAGATAGGAAAGCGCCGCCAGCGC
>VZUI01071360.1:0-20310 GCA_013401135.1 Cettia cetti
AAAAAAAAAAAAAAAAAAAAAAAAAAAAAAAAAAAAAAAAAAAAAAAAGAAAGGGAAAACAATAAAATGAATGGGGTGACCTCAAGTGCAGAGAAAGGGACTGAAACTTGCCCAATTGATGCTCATTGAAATCACAAGATTTCTTTCCCTTTCCTGAAAGGAATAATTTCAGTAGAAAGAAGTTGAAGAAAAAGAGAAACAAAACAAATTAAAGTCAGATTTGAGTGGCAGTGGAAGATGTGTCATTCTGTGTGCCTGGTGTTATGACACCTGCTCCCAGCTGTCTCAGGCTCCCCATTTTACAGATGCTGGAGTAAAGTTGGGCATCTAACTTAGATTTTCTCTCCTAAGCCTAATTTATAGCCTTTTTAGTGTCAGCAGGAATATCTAAGTCTCATCTGAGCCTTAGTGCTTGCATATAAATATTACTCAGCATCTTTTTGTCAGTAGCAGGGATAGAAACCCATTCACCAGGGAAGTGTGTAACTCCCTTCATTGAAGGACCTTATTTTTAATTTCAGCACTTCCAGCTCCTTTCCCAGTGTTTCTTCTTCTTGATGACAAATTATGCAGAGGGCTCTGCATATGAGGTGTTTCACTTGTGACACTTTAATTCAATTCCTTCTTTCATCCCCTGCAAAAAGAAAGCAGAATACTTCTACAGGTAAAAGGTTTGGCGGGGGGCGGGGTGGAGGGGAATTATGTGATCTTGTAAGCAAAGCCCGAATCCTAATTAATGGAATCAAATTAAATTTTTACAGTCAGATTTTAAATTCTAATTTTATTTTTTTAAAAAAATATAGGTTTACAATTTGAATTAAATTATTTTAACATGTTATATATGCAAAAAGACTAAGATTTGGTGAGAAGCTCTAAAATGCTGACACAGCAGACTTCATATTGAATCTACATCCTTGTGCCCATTTATGTGTAGAATTGCATCTGTGCTGTAAGAATGAGCAAAAGAACCATCACAGCCGAGCAACTACTTCAATTACATAAAAATACTAGAGATCCAAAATTTCCTTCAGTGTTTACTATGGAGGAGTACAACCTCAATTCTACAAACCACTCCTTCCCTGGTGAGGCTTATCTGGTGTTGAAAGTGAAAAATAGCAAAATGCTAAAAGCAAAAAGATACAATTGCATCTACCACTGTGCAGTTTAGATCTGTATGCAATAAGGTAACTATTTAAAGAAAAATGTTTATTGTTAACTCTGTAGTTTTAATTCTGTGTTTGCTTTTTTTCTAATGACATGCTTTGATGCTATTTATATTCGTTTAACATATTTTTATCACCCAGAATTTTTTCTTTATAATGTGTAATCTTTTCCATTAAAAAACCATTAGAACAAACATTCTGCTTATCATCTAGTTTGAAGTGCAACTTGGAAAATACAAGAAGGATATTGTACTCTTTTCACACATGTCCCCTTCTCGTTTTCCTGCACTATACTGGAAATCTCTGCCAGAGCCTGCGTCTTGGCTTCTGTTCAGGAAAACAACATTAATATGTTTTGGTATGGAAAGATGAAATATATCTGTGACATAAATGAAGCGGTAGTGAGGCAAACTCCTCAATACTTAAAGAGAAAGGAAATCAAAGGGTCTTGTTATGAGGCTGTAAGACATTCTCTAATTGTATTGGTGCTTGAATTATCTGAACATATCACAGAGAGTTGCAAATATCCTGATTATTTTTGTTATTTTGAGTGTTCTACATACCAGAGAATGATTGCCCATATTCCACCATGCAGACTATATTAACAACTTATTAAATGCATCTTCTATTTGCAGAGGTTCTGAATGAACTGTGTGTTCTGAAGAGTTCAATTAAAGAGCTTGCCTGTAAATCAAGAACAAAACCAACACAAAAAGTACAACTCTGCTTCTGTGAAGGTATGCTGTTGCCAGCAATAAATGTGGAAAAAGCCATTAAAATGGTTATGGAGCCAAATAAAGGCTCAGGATTATTGGACTATTTGCACAGGCTGTACATACAGTTTCAACAAAATCAATGCCTACATCAAACATGCTACAATTGGCCTTCAAAGAGTGTTTGATTACAAAGTAGGTGAGTGAAAAACTGTAAGTTTCAATGCACTGCTATAAGTTTGCATTTTCAATTTCTTTGCTTGGAAAAGTGAAGCTTGTATATCTTCTGGTTGAATTATACCTAAATTATTTTCAGTCTTACAACCAGGTTTCAATTCCACATCCACATATTTACATTTAAAGATTATTTTCTGTAAATACTTGTTCAAATACTCTTACACTGTTTTTTCCTTGTCAATTAAACATTTATCTAAAATATTGTGCAAAAATGGTCATGCCTGATGAAGAGGACCCTACTGACCAAACCTTCTTGTTCCAACTACTGGAGGCATTGTTCCCTCAGGCTCTCATCCTGCTGAGGGACTTCAACCACCTAGATATCTGCTGGGAAAGAAGCACAGTGACATTTAGGCAATTCAGGAGGCTGCTGGAAGGTATAACTTCTTGAGTCAGGTAATAGACAGCCCTACAAGAGGGAGTGCAATTTGTTAATCAGGAATGAGAGAGCTAATTGGGGATGTCAAGATTCGAGGCATCCAGGGCTGCAATGATCACATTCCAGTGGAGTTCACAGTCCTGAGGAGTATGAGTCAGGGAAAGAGTAAGATTAGGCCCCTGAACTTTAGGAAAACAGAATTCCAGCTCTTTAGGGAGATAGTCAATAGCGTCCCTTGGCGGACTGCTCTCAGTGGCAAGAAATCAGACACAGAAGGCAACAAACCAGCATAGCCAAGTAGGGATCTGATGGTCAGACAAAAGTGCAAGAAGAAAGTACATAGACAGTGGAAACTAGGACAGAAGAGGAAAATCATGAAGTTTGGTTGTGAAGGGATGGGTGAGGTAGGACAAGGGGAAGCTTGAACTGAACCTGCAAGGGATGCAACAAATAACAGGAAGGACTTCTAACGGTATGTTAGCTGAAAAGGAAGGTCAAAGAAGGTCTACCCACCTGACAAACAATGCTGGAAAACTGATAACAAAAGATGAGGAGAAGGCTGAGGTAGTACGCAAATTTTTTGCCTCAGTCTTCAATGACAGCCTCTCTTCCTAAACCTCTTGAGTGTGCCAACAATCTGGTTTAGTGAGAGGCATCCCTGCCTATGGTAGGAGGGTTGGAGCTGGATAATCTTTGAGGACCCTTCTAACCCAACCCCATATAAAAACCCATTTGATGATTCTATGAGTAGGATATATATGAAATAAGGAAACAAGACGATATAAGAGGGATTCAGTTGCTGAAATGAAGGCGCCCAGTGTCACAGGATGTGTTTTACCACACGAGTCTGACACGGTACTTAGGGTGACTCTAACATCCCTGTCCAGCAGCAAGAGAAAGTGCACAATGCCTAAAATGACAATGTTTGGGTAAGCAAATCTCATGCTGTCAGTCCTATTGATGTGCAGCCCCTAGTGCTGGCACCTTAACTCTTGTCAAGTTTTCACACTAGCTTAGAACTGAGGAACTGGGAGATGGTACTTACACAGCTTTATGGGTTGGCACAAGACAATCCTCAAAGCAGAATGGCAGAAGCAGAAAGGGTGCTTGTTTTAAATTCTAGACTATAATATAAACAATCATCTGGAATGGCTGATAGAAGGAGCTGATCCCGTTTTCAATACTGAATGAGAGATAGTTGGTGGGACATGGTACTTAATGACTTGTGAAATCCAGTAAGTATAATAAGATCAAAAGCAGAGATGAGGGATGTTCTTTGTGTAGGAGGATTCAAAAAATTTCAATGATTTAAAAAGACTGCATTTACAAAGGGGAAAAAAAGGGGATACTTTCATGCTCTAGATGGAAAATTAGAACCTGAATTAGATGTGCAATTTTTTTCTTGTTAAGGTATTTTTGGGGGATTTTTAAGATGCTGACGGGACTTATGGTCTTGAGATCTGAATCAAAGATGCTGCCTACTGCTCTAGCAGAATTTCACTCTGGGAGTGAGAGGGTAGGGAAGTATGCCAAATGCTACTTAGCAAATCCCTTAACTGTGCACTAAGTGACAAATTCCTAAAGAAATGCATTGACATTTATAGCCCTTTCTTTTTACAACAATTTTATTGGAAAGTTATAGCTTCAGCAGGGTTTTATGTGGCAGCCATGCCTAAAGTGTAATCCTTTATCTCTTTACTGTTCTGCAAGACCTTTTGTAGCCTCAGTTGCACACCCAGCTCAGGTTTCTCCCAGACATAATAAGGAGGTTAAAAAAAAAGGTTATTTCAGACAAACCACAGTAATTTACCTTAAAAGATTTTCTCTTCTCCAGAAGATAGCACATCTAAGATAGAATGACATGGGTGCTGAGTCAACCTGATGGTTTTCCAGTTCAGCACAGGCTCTTACTGATGCTGTAACACTGCTGCTGTGTAGAGTGGTCTTTTGGATACCTAAAGAATTTAAGACACTTGCCTCATGCATTTTGCAGATCCTGTTTGTAACAGAGGACTCTCCAGATTCAAAAAGCTATACACATTAGCTTTTTGGCTTCAGACAGAAGCTCACTATTGCATTCTTTTGCACTGAATGGAGG
Organism: Cettia cetti; assembly: GCA_013401135.1. Classification (NCBI taxonomy): domain Eukaryota; kingdom Metazoa; phylum Chordata; class Aves; order Passeriformes; family Sylviidae; genus Cettia; species Cettia cetti. Next base: position 4,591 of record VZUI01071360.1, read on the forward strand.
CTTTTACAGTGTAAATGTGCCTTTATCTAATTCATAAGGTTACTTCCAGCCAGCCAATAAAACTGCAGGTAACTGTCAAGTTGTTAAGCAGTTATTTAATTTCATCTTGTACAGGTTCGGTTTTTCTCTATATTATTTTTAACTCCCACCAGAGTAAGATGAAAGAAAACTGGAGGCATGGGGTGTGTACAAACTCAATTAGGTCTCCCTTTTACGTGAATCCCTACATTACTGAAGTTGTTGCATTAGATCTTCCCAGAACATATTTGTTGCTTATTCTGGCCTGATGTTTTTGTTGATAATTGATTATACACCTTTTGTTCAGAAAGTCTGCAATGCACTATTTTATTTCTGTAAAAACTTTCAGTTTAAGCACCCACTTGAATGCAGCCTTTTACTGAATGCTGAGGTTATTCCAAGACTCCGAATTACCTGTTCCATTTGCTTCACTACTCCTTCCTCTGTGCCCAGCCACATGGACACCTTCTCACTTCTGTCAGCTCTGCCTTTCACTGGATCCCGAGTGAAGCGTTAATTCAGCTTTTGAAGGGACATAAAACTCATTCAGCAAAAAAATGAAAATTATTTCATTTGGTTTTATAAGCTGAACTGACTCAACAAGAAGTCAGAGCCTGCACAAAGAGTAGGACAGGACACTGCACCTACAAACAGGTCCTAACCTGATGAAGAGCAATGAAGAAGCTGAACCACCCCTCTGGAGGTGTTTTGATTGGATTGCACAAATGTTTTAGATGAGCTCAGCTGTCAAAAAAGCAGACAGAGGTTAATTAATGGCAATTGTCTGAGCTGGACTTGTCTTGGACCAGAGTTTAGAGACATATGCCCTTTAATGCAAACAGCCACGTGTGCAGCTTCTGCCTGTTCTTAAAAATAAGGCAGGTTCACTAATGCTGCTTCTTGTTTAACAGGCCAGTTTAACACCTTGGCTTAAATGAGACGTTATCAAAATCAGCCCCTTCTGAATCAGTCTATTAAAAAAAAAATTCTTGCTCTTATTGACAAATCTGTCAATATGATGTACTAAGAAAGCAACTTGATGTGATATAGCTGTAAGTAGTATATTATATTGGTTGCATTTTTGGGACTCCATTGAAATGGAAAGATCTGTGAGAATGTTACCTGGACAGGGTAGTGAATCACTCCAATAGTGAGCTCTGCCCCATTTGTTGCCTCATTCATATTGTGCAGAGAACAATGTAAACAGAGAGAAAGGAACCATTAGGAGTGTATTTCTGTAGGCTAGTGGTTTGGCCGCTCATCCAAGAGAGTGCACTGGGATCTGGTTCCTTCTGCTGGTCTGCTGATGCAGATGGACACTGAAGATCAGATGCAGATAGAGGTCACAGGCACAGCGGCTTGGACACCAAACTCATCAACCTTGTCTGTGACCGGGCTGGATTGCAAACTCTTCATTCTTGGTTGCCTACAAGCCCAAGTTAATTAAGTATATTTGAGAGTCCTCACATTCCCTGGCCCAACCCAGCTCAGCCTACTATCTGAGGATGAGCACACTATCCAGGCAGAGTAGGCTTGGGTGCCCTTGGGCAAAAGATTCCAGTGTTTTCCACCTGGGTTGTTGCAAGGCAGTGAACAGTATTTGGGACAAAGTGGAATCAGTGTAAATTGCCTCTGACAAAGATTGATGAACAATCTGCTTCATCCTGGCATCCTTGTATTCTTTCTTATTATCTGATTGTGATTCCCTAGCAGTCCTCTTTACGTGGGCCAAAACTTCTGTAATAGTAATCACAACAGCACAGTGCCTAAAACGGGTTCAAAAGAGACACCTCTTTATGATGGGCCTCATCTCTCTATACGCTGCTCTATGATGCTCTGCAGTGGGATAAGAATAGTGGGACATCTCAGGGTGGGGGGGGATTAGTGTGGCACAACCTCCTCATGGGTAGGCTCTGCAGTGGGATAAAAATAGTGGGACATCTCAGGGTGGGGGGGGGATTAGTGTGTCACAACCTCCTCATGGGTAGGAAGAAACAGTGATAGGCCAAGACAGCAGGAGCCCCCAGCTTGTCTAGGAGGGCTATTGAGTCACACAGGGGCTCACGAGCAGTGGGTGTGAGACAGCACAGAACTTCGCTGAGTGCTGCTGCACCAGATCTGAGCAGGCAACTGGCCAAATGCATATAGGCAAGGCAGCTACAGTCAGCTGAGCCAAAGGCCCTTTTTTCTTCCTAAAACATGGGGTATTTTTTAACTCTGGATGTTCAATTTAACAGCATCCCTTCTACCTCACTTTTTTACAGTTAGTACAGCTACACACTGATATACCCACAACCTACAAAGCACTGTGGTTCCAAACCTTCTTATGGGAGATAGAGAGACAGAAATGCAGCACAATTGACACGATTTATCTCTAGAGGAGAAAATTCAGGAATCAGAGGCCTGATAAAGCCACAAGCTAGCACCTGTCATGTTTGAGTCTGTAGCTGTTGGTGACTGTCTTTGTGAATGCTCCTAGCCAACTCCTCACATCTCAGGCCCTCTATGAGAAAGGCTCAAACTGTGGTACATCATTCCACAGCCAAAGCTGTCTGAGCTTCTGAACAGGGATAATTGTTTTTCCTTAACTCACAGATGGCAACTGGATAATCTACAGTCAAAGCCCTGACCAAGGAGCTCTTGTAGCACTCTGCAGGATATACCCTTTTGATAAATCTCTAGGCTTTGAAGGACTGTGTGTTCATAACATTTTGTGACAAGCTTGTCTTAGAAATTAAGGACCATTTTTCTTCTGAACATAAATAAGAACTTAGTGCAATTCAGTGAACTTCATTGATGTACTTCTGGATTTACTTTAGTATAGCTGACAGCAGAATCAGACTCTATATGCATTGGCACGTGCTCTATAGGACATTGTAAGAAGTAAAAACAAAGTTAACCTTCTTAAACCATGTTTCAGCTTGCTGGTGGATCTGAGCTTTAAACATTACCTTCTAGTCTAATGCCAGAAATTTTACCTGTTTTCAGATCTCTGCATTTTAAACTCTTTGCCAAGGCTTGAAAACTGTAGGTGTAAAATACAGCTAAGGAGTTTTACACTCTGAGACTTGGCAAAGTCCATGTCTCCTCTGCATTAATGACTTATATTGTAGTGTGTCTGGAAAACAATGACTTTAATTAGCAAAAAAATTAGAAAATGCTTTAAAACATAGCCAATTGCAGTACATAGTGCTGCTTCTTAGAATTATAATTTTGAAAAAGTTTTCATTTACTCTTACCAGAGAAAAAAAAAAGGTATTAAAATATCATGTTGAAAGTTTTAATTCCTTCTGGTTAATCAGAGAGCAGGTATATCCACATGAAAGAGTTTATATGACGGACCTGTGCAAACAAAAATCTTATGTAGACTTAGCCTTTGTGAGTTAAAGGCTTGTCCTGTTTTTCAGCTGAAAACTAACCATATACTAGCCTTTACTCATAGGAGCAGAGCCACAGAAATGATTGTGCTCCTTTATACTCCTCATTACCTCACATCTGGAACAGTGCATTCTATTGCAGGCCTCCAGTGCAAAAAGACATAAATGGCAGCAAGCTCAGCAGAGAGCCACCAAGGCTGAGGGATCTGGGCTGGTTCAGCATGCACAGCTGTTGTAGCATCCCTCTTGTTAGAGGGCAGAAATAAGCTGAGACACAGACTTCTTGTTTATCACAGCATGAAAAGGGTCCTGGTTTATTCCTCTTTACAGCTCAGCCATCCTGACTCCAACTATTCGCTCCCTCTGGCTGCAGCAAGCTCCTACTGTAGGTTTCCCTTGCAGCCTCTGACTGCTGGTTATTTCCTGCTAGACTATGACTGCAGGTATTAGTTTGCAGACTCTGAATGCAGGCTTTTACCCAGCTAGACTGTGTCTGCAGACCCAGACACCTCACAGAAGTGATCATCAATCATCATCATCAATCATCCTCCCTCCTTCTTCATGCCCTGACCTTCACCAGCTAACCCACTGTCTTTTATCACACTCATCTTTATCAGATATAGCTGTGATTCATCAGGGGCGAGGCTGTATTGGGTAAGTAACACAGCTGCTCCTTATCAGGGGCAAGGTCACCAGTATTCTCTTCTCCTACACACAGCTGACTTCTAAGCTACAAGGAATCTACTGTGAAGACAGAACAAGGCTGAGCTGCACAGGGGGAGAACAAGAAACTAGTGAAAAATTGAAATAGGGATATTCCAATTAGATATAATGAAATATTGCCTCCATTGGGATAATTTTCATTGGAAATGGTAAACTATCGATAGAGATTGAGGAACTGAAGAACCTGATTTTAATCCAATGTTGACCTGCTTTGAGCAGGAGACTGCTCAAGAGAACTCTTTCCTGTCATTCCCAGCCTGACTGGGTCTGACATGCTGTCATCTGATAAAGTCATTTGCATCAGTGAAAGTGGATGTAGCAGGCTACTAAAAGAAAATGGAAGTTTATTTTGTCTGGGTGTAAATCCAGATCCATTGGGCAATTTAAGCAACAATAAATCTCTAGGCATCATCTTTACTTAGCTTTCTCTGCTCTGTACTTACTGAGTCATTAATGTCAAGCCAAACTAAATGAAAGTAAAATGAGTCCATTAAGTAGCTTCTAATTTACTATGCGAAGTAAATACCTGTATGAGCTTAAACAAAATTATATTGTCTACTGAAGAAAAAGCTTTAAAACCTCCCAAATGCACAAGAATGAAGAGAGCAGAAAACATGGAAAAAGAAGGGCCAAGTTGCCTTTATTTTGTTCTGTGATGTTTCAATACGTTTTGGGCAAATAAATGGTTTTCTCCTCTCTTTTTTGGCCCATATTCAAATGGGCCAAAAAGGAAGTTGTGTCCACACCATAGCTGCAGTACAAATTTTAGGATGCTTGGTACTCTTGTAGCCTGTTATCTAGGACAACAGTCTGCATTTAGCTTCTGCTCAGATTGTCTAAAATTTAAGTAATGCCCAAGTTTAGAATCGACTTCAAGTATTCTGTGGGGCATATCCATTCTTAGCACTTTTCCTTGAACTTATCATTGCAAAAGCTGATGGTACAGCTCTTACAGCCGCGTTTTGGCAGGGTTGTAATTTAGTTTGGGGCTTTCCTACATTCTCTCTGGAATATAAGCATGGCCTGCTTTGAGTCAGGTAAGCATCACGCACAGAAACTTATTGCAGTCTTTAGTCCACCCGTTGTGGCACAGTTTCCAAAGCAATGCAGATGCAGCAGTTTAAACATCAGTCGGTGTTCAATATTGTGACAAAATCTCCTGTCTTGCGGTATTAATATGTGATGGACCAGTTGTATAAGTAGATGCACCTTTGATTCATATTCGCCTTCACATTTAATTGCCAGAACTGGTCTGATATTCTTTTAAAGTTTGCTGAGTATGGACTTAAATGATGTGTCCCTATTGACCTGAGCAGCACAGAGAAATTTAAGCAAGAATTAAACTGATCCAGAGATTTCCAGTTTTGTAAAAGTGCTGTACATGGATTCCACTTCTAATTCTGAGGAGGAAAAATAGCTATGAATCACTGTTGATCTTGTTGAGAATAGCGATGGATTAATGTTAGGTTAACGCAGTTTTCTAAGATGGAACCTTCATTTAACTTTGTTGATGTGGCAATTATTTTAAAAGCAGCTAGATAAAAGAGCCATTAATCTACTTTCCTTCAGTATTTTCAAACATGCTGCAACGTAAAATGCCTGATAAAATTATTAAGGTTATTTATTTCAGTCTCATTGCCTTTACATGTCTGAATGGCACCCAGCCAGAAGTCTACTTGGTTTAGTGTTTAATATGTGCTCAAAAAAAAAATCCCCCTCTTTCTAAAATTAACTTGCTAGAGTGTTTTGGTTTGTATGTTAAATCTAAATACATACATTTTGTCAATTAAGTGAGAAAAAAACCCACAAAATAATATTATAAAATCCATAAAAACAAAAAATGTTTTCTTTTAATTTTGTAACATCTTGATAAGTTATGTTCTTTAGGTACTCCCTGTAATCAAAAGATGCAGAAAAGTGTGGGAAGGGAAACTGACTTTTAGAACATAGCTATTTTTGGTGAAAGGTAGCAGTGCTGAACCAAAACACAAATTGCATATGTTCCCCAAAATATGAGCTTCAATATAATGTAAAGCTGATTCTGATTAGCCAAGGTTTTACGTATTTCACTCAGTAGATCTTTTTGAACTTCATTTTGCCCCTGTGGCTCAAACTGAGCTGTACATTCAAGGCATGCCTTCAATTCTAATTGCTCTATCTAGACTCTACTCAGGATAACTAAAACTTCCAGAATCTGGCTTCATATGTTATATTTAACATTTTAAAGATAACTGCAGGCTTGGTTTCAGTTGCCAAGACTTTGTAGCTAGTAAATTTTGTAACTAAGAAAACAGAAGATAAACCACAGATAAAACCACAACAATTTCTTAATTAACAGAAAACACCCTCAAGTTGTATTTTTAAACTAAAAGGTATTCTCTTTTTTCCCGTTTCCACCATTGTGGCTGCTTTAAATCTCCACATTCTGGTAACCATAGGGTATATGGCCAGAAAAATACAAATTAATCTCAACATTTGTGCTGATAAGTAAATTCTGCTACAGGTTCTGATTCTATAACCCTTGAGTAGTGAATCCATGTACTTAGGCTACAATATAGAAGAATTGATTTAATTATTTTGGTTTAGGATACCAGGAGTTATTTTATATAGTTTCTTAGAAACTTTGAGTATTATGAAACTTAGAGGTTTGTTTTTCAAGAAGCCCAATATTATATAACATAGATATCTGCATTGCTCTGTAAGGTCTGTATCACTTCCTCCAAAAGGGAGTCACAGGAGTCAGCAGCTTAAGTAGAAGTAATTCATAATAGTCAAAAGGAGATGCTGAAGAGAAGAATATATCTAACTTGTTGAATCATTTAGTAATTTACATTGGAATCTCCCTCTGAGATTGCTTCTCAAAGCAACTCAAAACTTGTTAGGGCAGATTTTCCATACCATAGGCAGGTGAGCTTTGAATTTGTCTGGGGGTGGAGGTCCCACAACCTATCTGAGCAACCTGTTCCTGTGGTTTATCACCTTCACTGAGAACATTTTTGTTTCCTTGATTGTATAGAGAATTTCCTGTGCTACAATTTATGTTCATTGCACCCCATTTTTCCACTGTATATACCTCTGAGGAAAATTTTGTCATCTTCTCTATAACCATTCCATTCTCCTGCAAGTGAAATACAATTTGATTTCCCCTTTATCTTCACACTGAGTACAAGTTGTCTCTGATTCTCTCTGTACTTCCCAGATCTCTTGATGGTGGTCTTCCACTGGACTTACTCCAACATGTACAAGGAAGATCACAACTGGATATAGCGATCCAAACACAACTTCAGATGTGTCAAATAGAGGGGAATAATCCCTTTTCCTGAATGTTGCATGTTCTTGTTAATGAGTCCAGGTTGTTGATGATCTGCTGCTGGCTTCTGTTCAGATTGCCATCCATGATGTCTGGTGGTAGTTTACTCATCTGATCTACATGTCTCTGGAAGGGAGCTATGGGAGACTGTCTATAAAGCCCTGCTAAATCACCACTTTATATATACCAAAAACAATGCAACAAGAAATAAACCCTCATCTGTTTTAATGCCGCAGTGTTAACTGAAACAGAGTGTAATCAGATACTATTTTTGTCTGGGAATGAAGCAGCTCAGATGCTGAATGCAGACCGTGAACTAATCTGATGACTGAGAATTTGCTTTTTATATACAGTTATGTCTCATAGGCAAGATTCACTTAAAGCAGTAGATTTGTACTAATGGCTGGCAGTGAATGACCAGAAAATTGTGTATGTCGCAGTGAAGGGATGGGATTGTCATGCACTTATTTTTGTCAGTGTTGTGGTGTTGCATTTTTGGGCATGACTCACCCATGCAATTCTCTTTCTGGAATGAAACTGGTAGATTACTTTGCAATTTTCATTTTAAGTGGAGATGCAACATATGATTGTGTGAATTCATGAGCTATTTTTTCACCATAACAACATATTTTTGAAATTTTTGGTTTGATACGTGTAGAAGATGCAACAGTAATTTCTGACAGGCACTATTGGTGTAGCTATTATAGTCCAAGGCCTAAAGCAAGACCAGATTTGTAAGTAGTGATAATACCTCTTATTAGAAAAATGGAATCAGATAGAAATATTTGACACACAAGCCACACATTAGATCAAAACAGAAGTAGCAGATGTCAAAGCAAAATACAAGCTTAAATAAATTTGTATTAATGAGACAATTTTGGAAAATTAAAGACAGGTCTCTTTTATCTTGGAGACAGAAACTCCCTACTTCTTTTTCTCTTCCTGTCCATATAACAATGAACTTGTTCTCCAGGGTGAGTTTCTGGAAAAATGAAAGCTGACAAAGTTGAGGACTGTTTCATATTAAGGACCTAAGTCAAGGGGCCTTGAGAAGAAAGCTACGTAATGACCAATAAAGACAATGAACATAGAGCAAATCAAAGACATTGCAGCCATAGCCAGAAATCAGAAGTTCTGTTTCAAAACACAGACAATACCAGAGACTTAATCACAATGCTCACGTGCTTTCTTGATAAACTAAGCCAACCTAGAGAACACATGATATACACTACCTGTACAGCAGTGCTGTGGTGAGTTGCCTGGGATTTTTTTTATCTCGAAATGATACTTTGTGACATAATCTTTTAACAATAGGAAACAAATTGCCTTTGCATGGCTGAAATGGTCTTCCATTGACTGGGAGCATTTTGAGGACAACTCATCAGAGTTTAATAATCCTACTCGTTTACTTAACTAAAATAAAGGTTAAGACACTTGTACAGTTGATGAAGAAATCAACATCTCTGCCATTACCCAGTAGCAGCCACTTGGCAGCCTTTTGGAGAAAAAATAAAAACAAAAACAAACAGGTAAAGGGATGGTGAATATTATTACTCTTATCATTAATTTATCATTAATTTTCCAAGTCAATACATTAACTGAGTTGGGTTGAATTAGTGGTTTTTCAGCCAAGGATTCATGGCTTCACTAAACCCTAGGAGTAGTAGGAGAAACTGAGAAATCTTTTAAGACAGTTCAGTTTGGCAAAGAATTGAGGGGGAGGAGGTCTCCTCTCTCCAGTAGGAGACCTCCTCTACCAGCTTCGAATGACAGGGAGAGTGAGCAGGGGAGTTAGGTTAGGGCAGGTCAGGAAATCATCAAGAGGCAATAGCTAGCTACAACAGAAGAGTTCAGAGGCAGGAAACAACAAAGACTGACTTGACCTCTTGTTTTCAGAGTTCTTCTTTCATGAGCTCATAGGCCAATATTCTCATAGGTCTGCTAATGGTGAAAGACAGAAGAGTTTTATTCTTAAGTTAAGGGCTTTATGTGGGTTCAACATTTTTACCAGCCTCAAGGAAAGCTTCATTCATAAGAAATTAGGAGACCTGGCTCTCCCTCAGATTCCCTGTACAATCAGAAAGATATAGCTGTGTTTATGATAAGGACAGAGAAGCAGAGTGCTCCGTGTTGTGTCCTACTTCCTGCTCAGTCAGCTACATTTCCAGTAATTGAAGTGATTAAACTTAAAGAAGAAAAGGAAGACTTCCAAAGGCAGTGGCTATGCCATAGCACAGATATCAGTCAGTTCAGTAGTGGCCTTTGGTGTTCTTCTGTACATGCATGTCAGACATGACAGAAATGCAAAATTTCTGCTCTTCGTGAGGAATAGAGATGAGCTGCTGATGGAATACAGGTGGGTTCTGCTGGCATACCCTTGAGTCTTCCTATTAATTCTATTCCTTTAAGGGTCTCAAAAAGTGTTAGGCCCATCCTGCCCTCAAACTTGTCCCCTACAACAACAGTGAAAAGAAGTGTCTTCTGTTGCTTGAAACAGCATCCTCTCTGGCAAGAATTACTGTTTGAACATTTTTTAATAATAATTGACCAATTCTTTGATCAGAAAAGAGTTATTTACTATACTTGCTCCTTCCTGCTAGTCTTTAGGCACACTGAGATCAATAAAGAGCTAATTTATGTAGAAATTTACTAAAATGAGAGTCTTCACAGACAACTGAATGCTTTAGAATAATTTGCAGTTGAAATTTAAAGCACTGTTTAATTTCAACTGTAGAATATATGTGGAGTAAACATCTCTTACTAGTTCTTTTCAAATGTGACAAAACTAAAACCCAGAAAAAAACTAAAAAAGAAGAAAAACCTTTGTACAATACAGTTCTGTGGAACTTGTGTAGTCATGCTAAAATGGAATATTGTCATGGTTTCAACTCTAAACTGAAAAGATTTTTTTTCTTCCTCTCTTTTTTTTTTTTGTAATTTTTAGCATTTTTTCTTTTCTGCCAAACCATCAATCAAAGCCTATATAATGGTGGTGGACCAGAATCCATTAAGCAGTAATTCAGCATGTGTTACTGTTTATCTTTATGAAGAAAAATACAGGTCACAAGCATATTTTTCTTCCTTCCTCACTTAAAAGTGCTCTTTCTCTCTTAAATCCTTAGAAATTTGAACTACTAGAAGCATCTTCTAAAGAATGGGAAAACAGACAAAGTAACAGGTCTGTTTTCCAAACTTTTGTTCTGTTCCACCTGAAGTTGGCAGAAGTAAATCCTTTATTTCTGTGGAAAATGTTTTCGGTGAAAAGTCTTAGCATAGACTTTGTGGCTCTGATTTGGTGCAGAATGCAGGGTGGATGGACAGCAAACCAGCTGGACTGAAATCTTTCTCTCTGATAATCTAGTGCAGTGGCTATTGTACCACTGTGGCTGACAGGGTACATGTATCTTGGAACTGGGAGGTGTCTTCTGTAAATATGTCTGTTAGATAAGGGAATATGCTGTTCCTTTTCAAAACAGCAGACACAAGTTTCAGAATGCAAGATCAGGCCTGTCCCTTCAAATTAAATCTTGGCTCTCAGGTATCCTGCAGCAGAGGAAATCTTTACCTTTACGGAGGGCAGTGTTTATACAGCCAATTATCTATGTTTACTGTAGCAGGCAACAATGAAGTGTTCATCATGAAGTGTTTTTCCTAAAAGGAAACACCTTTAATGAAGGTGTTTCATTAAGGTGAGGAGCTGGAGACTGCAAATTGGGGGGAGTGTTATTACATTTCTTTCCTACAAAAGCAGCCAACACCTTACCAACTGCACTACTGTCTTCTCATTAGCTTTTCTGACTTGTATTATGTTACTTCTTAAGCCCATTGTGCCAGATAATGCAGAAACAAAGAATAAAATCCAACCCTTTTTTAGCTGAGCCCCTTTAATACTTCTTGGTGGAACATTCTCAAACATGAAAAATATTTGCATAAAAGAAAGATTTCTGTATGTCTATGACAACAATCTGAACTGCAAAGGGAAATTACATTTCCTGGAACTAAAAGTGATTTTACCTTAGACAACCTCAACATCCAACAGTCTGAGTCAGCAGGAATACTGCTTCTGAGTTCTACACACACTAGACAAAAAGTGCAGATTAGTCTCCAAAGAAATACAGTAATTAAGGCTGTTTACCTAATAAACCCTCATAACTCAGGGAAGAAATTCTGCTCCTACTGAAGTTAAGTAGGATTTTCCCATCAACCTCTGAGCAATCAGTAATTCATGATCAATTCTTAGAGCTATTTGTGCCTTGCTGTCTCCCTTCCTGGAGTGAACGAACACCTGTGAAGTTGCTGATGTTTAGATTCAATGCTTTTGATAAAATTCAAGACATTTTTATTCTATTCTGGTCAGAAAATTTTATGTCAGCTTTCATAGGTTGTTGGGAGGGTTTTTGAATGTTGACTGTAGCATAGTGGGCATACCTGTATGCTGGCTAATACAATGACATTACTGCTGGAGAAGGAGCTAGATGACTCTCTTGCTACCTAAGGAAAATTAGATCATCTCAGCCTTTTCAAAATCCTCAGGTCAACATCACAAAGAAGAAAAACAAGTAATATGGTTTATTGTTGCCATAAGCATGGGATTCCTTTCCAGTTGTATTTTAATTATAAATATATTGAACATTATATGTCTTCCCATTCAAACACACATACACACACACACACACACATATCACAAATTCAAGCTACAGCTCCTCTTGAGTCTCTTTAGGAATGGGTATCCTATTTCTGGTGGTGATGTGCATAATTTCTGATAATGCCAGTGCTGGTGTCTCAGATTTTAAAGTAAGTATGGTAACCTTCAGGGAATCTTCCTTCAGGGAAGATGTCAGGTTTTTTTAACTTCTCTTTAATCTCCACTGCCTCAAGAAATTCTACCTTTTCTCTCTTCAATGTATAGAAAATTTATTATTAAAAAAAACTGGATTGAGAAAAAAAAAATCAGTTTGGCTAAGCCTTCCAATCAAAACTTTCAGGTCTTTTTGAAATCTCAGGAAAGGAATATGTCTATCAGATCACAATCTGAAATGCTGAAGTGACTCAGAGCCTTCTGTAGAGTTCAGCCAGATCATGAAACCCTTCTTCCTGTGACTCCTACTGAATAGTCTTCAGAATTACTGAGTGCCTTCAACTGTCCTGGAAAGAGTGATTCAGTTTTATCCAGGAATAATGTAGCTTGAGAAAAGATTGTGTCAAACAAACATCAGAAATCAGGGCTTATGAGACTTCTAATGTTCAAGAACAAAATTCGGGAATATGGATTTCTGTTGTTTCTTTGTTAGAAAATAAAGAAAAGTTATGAACATAAAAATGTGGCACTTTTCTAATCAGTAGGCAGATGGGAAGTGCAATTTCTGTGATACTGAATCTTCTGGGAATTTGTGGTTTTTTCCAGCTGAGTGTCTGGCCTGAACTTGGCTAGATGATAAAAAAGGAGATCTAATTTTTTTGGCCTACACTATCATAGAAATTGTTCAGCAGAAACATAAAAGCCTGCATGAGCAGAACTGGAAAGCAAGAGGATATTGTGTAATAAATAGGAGTCGAGAAGGTGACTGGGGAATAACATTTTCCATTACACCAATACAGAGCAGAAAACTCAACCTCAGGTTTTTTCTCCCTGTATGTTCTCCCTCTCAGTTTTTCAGAAAGTCATTCACTATGTTCAGAAATAGATTCATTTTTAATTTCTTATTCAAATATTAACAGACTTAATCATGAAGCTAAGTTCATCACAATAAGCAATTTTAAAGGAGCGTGTAACTGCCAAGAGTTCATGGTGGTTCAAGGACTTTGCTTTTACAGACTTCTGCAGAGATTAAAAGTTAGTTCCAAAACAAACAACCCTTTCATAGTCTCTCACTGGTGGTGACAATTAAATAAATTCTTCAGAAAGCACATCATTAATAATATCCTTTCCTTGTTTCCAGAAGGACTATCTACATTAAACAAAGTGGATGCTAATTTTAGATACTTCAAAAATCCTTGAGGAATAATGTCTTTAGAAGACAAGGCAAAAAGTAGTTTTCTCTCTTCTGCTGACGACTTACATTATGTGTTGCTGCACAGCAACATCTTCTCAGAGAAGAGGAATTCTTCTGTTTGATTCCAGTCTTTGGAAACTACCTCTTTTTTTCTGCTTCTGCCTCTAGGTACCCCCAGTCATTACAGTAGGCAGCCTCTGATTGCTTTGATGTATCACCGGATGTAGATTGGCCTTTGAGATCTACATTATACCTAGAAGCCTCAGAAGTGGATTTCAATAATGAGTTGCTTCACTTAAAGTGCCTATAAGAATTCCAGTCAGTGGTAATTTTGTTTGAAAGTTGTGCTTTTAACAGTTAGCAGCAGTTACAGAGCTTTTGACAAAAAAATGAAAACTTAAAAAAATATTATTCTTCAAAAATAGCTAGGCGTTCAGGTCACAGATGCAGCTACTACTTATTTGGAGATACAATTCTAATTATTCCAAGCCAAGACATGCTCTTTCAAGATGACAGTAATAATCTTGCTTGGAAAAGCCTTTAAAGCTCACTCATTTAGCCCGACTCCCTTACTGTTTGATATTACCTTGCCATGAAATGTCTTCATTTGTTTTTATAATTTCTATAGCACCTTGTCAAAATCTGTTGTATTACTTTTCTAATGTAAATTTTGAAAAGTCATTTATCATTAAATTATTGGTGAGGAACAGATAAGGGCATTGAAAAGTAGATTTGGTACTACTCTGATATTCCCTAGTCTAGACAGAATCTGCTAGACCAAGGATCAGAAAGCTGCTGTGTTCTAAGGGCAGGATAGCAAGAGCACTGTGCATGGTGGATGGTGATAATCTGGATGTCTCAAATATGACACTGCTTCATGTAATGCAGATATACTGTAATTCCCATTTTCAGTGATTTCAATAATTTGACGTTTAAATTATTTAAGTGAATCTTAATGTATCAAATTATCTCAGATTACAAAATTGTCATTCTGAAGGTTCATCTTGGAAAGTGCAGGAAATTTTTAGTCCTGCAATTCTTTTGAGGGACTAGTTTTGTTCCCTCTGCAGGACTCAAGTTGTTGATTTACAAAGCAGAATGGGAGCTGTACCCAGCTGTCACAATGCTCTTTCAGTGCACACACTGCTCTCTGCTGGAAGTTTTTCATGCATATAATTGCTGTGAGAGTCCAAGTGGAACCTATCAATCAATCTTCAATGCCATCTGTGCTTGCTTCTGTATTTATGCCAACAAACCCCATTTTAAAATATGGCATAAGTATGATCATGCACTGCTAATCCTTCATCTACATCAGCTTCTCTTGTCTGGACCTCATTTTTTATCATCTGAAACTGTAGATGGCAAAATCTTCTGAGATAAGTTTCCTGCAACCACTCCTCAGTGATTTGTCCATGACAGGTCAGTTTAACTTCAAAGCATATGTAATTTTTCTGATTCTTTTTGATCCTATATGGATACCTCAGCATTTTCCTTCAGCCTAAAAAGTTTATGGCATGTTGTTTCTGTGGAGAAAAGGACAAAACTCCTACCATTTTTAACAAACACAAGCTGATTCTCAGTAGCACTGCCAGGTTAAAGATCTGTTTCTTTTTTAAATGGTACAACATTGACTCAATGGCAGTGGAATCTGGGTCAGGTGCTGCCAGTGTGTGTATACATATTGCATTGGCATTCTTCAAGCATAGCTCTGTCTCTTGAGGCTGTGAGAAATGTTCCTGCTGGGAGGCATGAGCGAAGAATAGGTTAAAGTAGTTCTACAAGAGAAAAGAAGATGTGGGAATGGAAACTGAAATGGTTTATTTGTTCACAGGACACAGTACAAAACTATGCCCAGAGTGTGGCTTTTGCTACCTGCTCCATCCTGTCTAACAACTGATGCTTTGAAACACTCAAACTCCTTTAGTGTAGATTGCAATAAACTCTAGCAACTTTATAGTTTTAACTTCTTTTAAGTGTAGAAAATAATGCATAAAATAAAATTACAATGTATAAAATAACATTTTATTTGTTACTGGCTAGGTTTATGAACCACTAGCAAGCATCCTGAATAAATTCAGCCTAAGTGTCACTGAATGTGCTCAGTAAGTGGAAGCTTGCTTTTTCTAAGGGCCACCTGACCTGTGCAAACCAAACCAAGTTTCTTGATTCACTTGTTGTTTGGTAGGGGAATGTGGCATCAGCAGATCTGATGTCATGGAAGACAAGAGAAGAGAAGAGAAGAGAAGAGAAGAGAAGAGAAGAGAAGAGAAGAGAAGAGAAGAGAAGAGAAGAGAAGAGA
>VZUI01071364.1:0-29732 GCA_013401135.1 Cettia cetti
TTCCGCCCCGCCGCTTCCGAGCCGCGCCCGGAAGGGGCGGGCAGGGCGCCCTGGAGACCGGGACGGGCGGGGCAGGCGGGGCGCGGCCGCCGGCGCCGCGAGGGAGACGGGAGGGTTGCTACCTGAGGGGAATTCGGAGGGATTAATGGTAGTAAGGAGCCTGGACTGCGCTGCAAGTCACAGCTTTAATGCCCTTGTGAAGATCGGCATAGGCTTCTGTGTGCCTCAGGGATGCTGTGAGGATATTTGAAGGGGTTTGCTGTGTTCATCTGGCTCTGCACAGGACCGTCCCCAAGAGTCACACCATGTGCATGAGAGCAGTGTCCAAAAGCTTTTAAGCTCTGTTTTAAGCTAGGTGCTGTAATCGCTTCCCTGCAGAGCCTATGAGCATCCATACTCACGTTCTGCCAGGCACATATACACCACACATTGTACGTATAACCCTGGGCACAGCACTGTTAAGTCTTGTAGCATGTTTTCCCCAGACCTTTCTAATACTTTTGGCTGAACCATAGTTTATTTGTTCACTGCAATGACAAAACGTGCTACCCTGTGATCCAAGCAGCCAGTGCTATAGGAAAAAACACACCTAACACCACCCTTCAATGCCTTTGTTAAGCTTGTGGTGCTGACGTCCTAGCAAGGGATGACTTGAAAACTCAAGAAAATGTAGACACTGGGAACTCCAGGTAGCTCTGGATAGAGTGAAGTTCTTCTTGTAGGACTACCCAGATACTCTGTCTTGGTGCTGACACTATTTTTGTTTCAGCACTGGATCCTTAGTAGCCCTTCTGTGTCTCACAGCATAGCCAAAACGTTGGGAATCAATTACCAGTGGTGTTGTGTCTCTCAGAGGTTCTCAGTGCATAGAATAAGAACATCTGATGAGATCAGTGTTCTTCAGTTGTGGGCATAAATAAGTTTTGCACCTATTTTCAGCAACAGGAAGCCTAGTTTATTGATTTTTAGGAGCCCATGTTGTTCCTGAACACTAGAGAAAAGATGACCAGAATCCTGTCCTGGAGCTGGAGCAAATGGCAGTTCTTCCTTGACTCATCTAGGCACTAAATAGTTGCATGGTCCAATAGTTCAGCAGCTGCATTTGACCCAACTTTGAAGCTCCTTTGAGGATGCCGTTGTGCCATCCCTTAACCTAAATTTTTCTAAATTTCTGTGCTGTATGCCTGGGAGTATCAGAGTTCTGTAGCCATACTGATACACCTGTTCCAGTACAAAATTGCAAAGATGTTTTTCATTTTCCTGTGCTCTTTCAAAATTAAATGGTTTGCAGGCCTATGAATCTGAGTCAGATTTATATGCTGAGGCTGAGATAGTGATTCAAGTATGGTCCCTCTCATTTGAGTACAAAGTACATTAAAAAGAAATGGCAGCATGCTGTGAGTAGAAAGTGCTTCATTCAAGTGAGACTGACTGTGGGCATGTGAATGAAACTTAGGGCAAAAAGCCGTGAACTCCTGAATTCTAAATCAATTATATCACTGACTTTCTATGACTTTCTTTGTGGGTAGTTATTGGTAACATTTCCTACCCTGGCTATGTACATCTGTATGCAGGACTTAAATGATTTGCGAACATGAAGTAACCCCGCAGCTTCCATTTACTGTTAAAGTCAGATACACCTTGTCAGGTAAAACCATCCATTCTTTTGTAGGCAGGTATTTCTAACTTGACTGTTTAAATAGAATTTTGGAGGACTGACAAATGTAGAACAGAACTTGAGGGGGATCTGTGTTCTTCAGCTGGAGACATTATGCCTGCCTTAGTCAGCCTCCTGCTGGTCAACCAAGTCACTCCCCTGGGACTTCTTGGATTCGTTGAAGAGTTCCTCTGACTATGGGAGCATTAACACATAGAGACACCTGGAATAATCTGTCTCCATCTCAAACTGAGCCTTTCTGCAAGTTCATACCTCAGTTTTGAGGTGCTTAGTAGAAAAAACACCTTAAAAACAGCCTTGATTTTCTGAATATTCTGACTTACACTTTGTGACATAGGCATGTTTAATTCCATTCCTTCTTTATTTCTCCCCACTTTTTTGAACTTGACAGTTCTTGTTAGACACAACAAAAACTGTTCAGTAGGAGATAAAGTGGACAAAGACTTGCTTGTATTTCTGTACACAGGAATGTGGCTATCAAAGAATGAATTCAGGAGATAACAATCCTTTTCAAGATAGCAAATAAAGCAAGGAGATTTAATAGAGATGATAAGTCTGAAACATTGTGAGCCACAGAGAGTAAGCCAGAGGCTGAGGTTACTAGGACTGATTTTTGGATGCAGTTTTTTCTGTTTTCTTGAGAAAAGCAGGGAGAAGGAAGTAAGAACTGAGGACATTGTCGGTGGTCAGAGCAGATTGGTTCCCTGATGATCTGGAGGCAGGCAAGGCAAGATCGGGCCTGAAGAGGTTGTGCAATCCAGGCTGTACTTTACATAGGAAGGCTGCTCTGGCTGGTCCTTTTCTTGCCATGGGCTTACACAGAAACCATTATGAGGGTGCCAAAGCATGCTTATAATAATTAATGTCTCATGATGCTAGGTCAATCTGTTGTTTGCTTTTGGACTTGGGATAGGTGTCATATTCTTTCCAAGAGCCAAAGAACCTGTGGTTGGAGGAGTTTGGCACTGAAGGCATTTTAAGGAGAACTTAGGGCAGTACAGACTCAGCCAAAAATTTTGAGTCTGTGAAGACAAACTTACCTAGCTTGCTAGCATATAAAGGGAGGCTTACAATGAAACCATTATATTTAGAGTATTTCTGGGAAGAGAATTTTGTTGAGTACCAGTTGATCCAACATGACCAATCAAAGCAGTCAACTAAACAGTGGGGTTGCCATGGCAAACCATAGTGGAACAATAAAACGAGTCCCTCTAATTAAGACGATGATGTCTGAATGCAAGAATCTCAGTGTAACAAAGTTAAGGGCAGCCTCAGGATCCCCAGAAATTTTTGTCAAATTATTCTTATTTGGCAAAGTATAATATATGTGCTTTGATAATGAACAAAATTAATCTAGATATTGCGTTAATAAATCTGTAATAAGGACAAAAATAGAATGTTTTCTTCTCATTAAAAGGTTAAAAAGCATGTATTTTATTAAGTGGCTTCTGTAATGAATAAACAATGAAATGTACTACTGCTACATCATTAATTTTTGGATAGGCTTCTCTGACTGAGTAGTGCAGACTTCTTAAGTAACAGATTTGTTGGCCTTCTCTTACAGAACAGAGACTGTGGAAAACATATCTGCATATTTACATTTTTTAACTTTTATAGATGATATGAAAGTGCAGTTCATTTGTCACTCTTTGGAAGAGGTATCTTTGTTTAGTTTTTAAAATTATTGTTATTATTGTTGTTATTATTATTATTTCCAATTTTGACACCCTTTTTATGTTCTGTCTGTCTAGTTTGGTCTGATTCCCACTTGCTTAGTTCACAGCAAGTTAGAACAACATTATTTTCATTAATGTAGGTACATAATGTGATGAAGAGAATCAGCTGTATGGGTGCTTTCATGAGACTTCCGTGCTGGAGAACATGTAGAAATGAACATGGCAGAGTATCTGTGGCTATCCTGTTAAGGCTGTCCATGCATCCTTTACCCTGTATCAGGAATTTGAAAAAGGCAGACCACATTCCCATCACTTTGTGTCTTTCTTTGACCTTCTAGATGAAGGCAGCTGAATTTAGTGTTGTCTCTTGCAAATTTTCTGCAGCCTTTATGTGGAAGCCTCCCATACTAAATTGGAAAATCATTGCCACTAAATTGGAAAATCATTTCAGTAATCTTTTCAGAACTCTGGATTTAATTTTCATTGTGGGATAAAAATAACAGGAAACCTAAGATCCTTAGTCTCTGAGTAACTGGAGTGTATCATGCAAGTGTTAATTTTTTACTGAATGTAATAGAGGTTCATAAGCCTTTGCAGCAGTCAGGTCCTAATCTAATTCTTAGATTATAGAAAAATTGGGATGTACTTATCTCTAACCTGTCTTACTTGTTTTTCTGAATTCAATCATAGGTATCTCTTGGTCTGAAGGTAAGTTAGCAAAAAAAAAAAAAAAAGATAAGTCAAGAAAACTTTGCAGATAACTAAGAGACTAATAATGGGGTTTAGCTAATACAGAGCTCCCAGTGGGAATGAGCAGTCATCTGCTGAGGATCAAAACACCTCGTCAATCAGATGGATGTTGGCATAAGGCAAACACAGTACTGCTGTTAGCCTGCAATTAATTTTCATCTGTTTAATAAAACAGCTATTCCTTGGCTGACTGCATGGCTTTGCTGGAACTTCTACATTCTCCAGGTTTAAATGATATTGTTTGTGAAACCAAATTAGCATGTTATCCTGCCTGCAATATTGTTTCACTGAACCCACTAGAGGTCAGGGCTGTACTGCTAAGGTAAACAGTTAAAAATCCACTAGGGAGAAATCTCTTAAGAAGTTGCCAGAAATGAGAGTTTTGTGAGAGACTTCTAAATTATGGAAATTTAGAATATGTTACATAATTCAGCTAAAATTAAATAATCCATTGTATTTGCTACTGCTGAAATAAATCAGTTTGGCAGGTTCATGGTTTTTATATAATTATAGAACAGTGACAAAAAAATTTAATCTGTTTTTTAATTATTGTATCTCTAAATTTCTATTAAATTGCTATTGCAGTTTTAGTTCCAGCTTTGTGATTGCATTTTATGTACTGGTTATGTTTCTACTTAAAGAGGATCAGAGACAGGTATAAGGAATTTTTCTTAGTTCTGTAGAACAAGGGTTAATTCAAGTCCTGTAACCTTCTCAGCAACATTTTAAAGGCAGCGGTTACAATACTAATGGTTTGTAATCCAAAGCCGGGGCAAGGTCTTTAACATCGCATTTCACACACAGTCCTTCTGTACTTTACTTGCTGGTAATAGGAACTGAGTTCATCTTGTTATGAATAACTAAAATGCAGCACATGATCAGTATTTAGTTCATATTTTATTCTGCTCTTTGGTAGTGTTCCTTTTGTAAAATCTATGCATGCTAAAGCAAAGAGAGCCACAAAGCTCATAGCAAACCTATACAAAGGCTTAGCACTCTGACTACATCAGTGTATGTCAAAGCCAAGGGAAGACAGATGAGGAGCTTCATATTGCTTCTGGTGTAAGAAAGAAAACATTTTTTTTTTTTTTCTCCTGTAGTGACTGTATGGCTGAGAAGGCCAGGTCCACCTTGTGACAAGAACGGGCAATGTCAGGAGATGAGAAGTTAGTATTCATCCTGACTGGCAGTGATGCTCATTTCTTTGCCACTGTTTGTTATGAGATCAGCATCTAAAATATCTGAGACATCTCTCTCGAGTGACCAGAGTTTAAACACACAGCACTCACTTCTCATTTTGATGTCTACGTGTATTATGGATGTGTGCCTGCCTGTGAGTGGGTGTGCTCCAAGTGATTGCTGGGGATGCTCCAGGGAAGGGCTGTGGCAGCAGTGGGATTGTGCTCCTGGCTTTGCTGGCATTCTACCAGCCCAGTAGCCATGTTGCCTGACCAGTAGTCGACAAATCCCAGATCAGGCTGACATGTGACATCTGCCACGTGTGGCTCTGGAGTTGTGAAGTTGCAGAACCACAGATGGAAGGGACTATGGGAGAGCCAGAAGATTGAACATTAAACTGAGAGCAAGAGATTTGAAAGCTCTGGTAGTGTTCATTATCATTTTTCAAAGGGCGAGACCTCCCTCCTTCCCTAAATTTTTGAAAAAGTCAGTAAGTTAAAATTTCACATACGTAGTTGTGTTTTTATCCAGAATAACTAAGATTCTTTCCATGATAATTGGCTTAATTATTCTTTTGAAATCTCACAGAATTTGATTGAGTTTGAACAATGGAAGTTGGTTTTATGTTTCTGAGAAGGTCTGATATCATTATTTGCAGGAGAATGAAATGTGATGGCTTTGTACATTTGTTAATACACTAGCAAAGGAAATTCTTTATGTGGATTTGTGTGCTGGGATTTGTTTTCAAATCACACACAAATCCTGTGTGCTGGGATTTATTTTCAACTTCTCTTGGTGAATCAAAATTAGTAAAAGAAACGTGGACCCTTCTAAATTTTTCACAATATTGTAAGATGGTGCAGAACAAATTTACCAATCTCTGTCAGCAGGAGGGTTGATATATGTTGTGATTATTTGTTACTGTAAAATTTATTGAACTTTTGCTGTAGCACATTGACACTCCAGGATAATTTAATTTGGTTTTTTTGCCAGGCCTGGCTGAGCCACTCCATGTCACAGTATGAACAAACTGTGGTGTTGAAGCCTCAGTTAACTCTTGACTCTCACATTTTACTTTTCCCATGATACTGTCTTTCATGACACTCAATTTAAGAAGAATTCCTTGTTCAGTGCATCTCTGTCCTGCTACTTATGCAAAAAATAATAATCAAGCATTGTTCCTATGTAGTAGTTGTGTAGATGGTGTAATTGGTAACCTCAGCAATCTCATACACCTTTCTGCTTGTCTGAAGCTTTCTGAAGCTAATTTGATTATCCAGTATTTGACAAAAGTTGGGTTAATGAAGTTGGGGTAAGGAAGAGTGAAGAATCTCCACTGAAATGGGCTGGTGGCATGTGATGGTCTCAGGGTGGATATCCAGAGCCAGTTCTCCACAGAGTACTCCAAAAGTGGCCCTCTGTAGGGGAAATTCTTCATCTGTTGTTGGTCATCCCACTTGTAGCACAGTGCAGTCTTGCCAAGGTCTTTCAGGCCTTAGACCTTTCCTCTCTTAAGAGGTAATGCATAGCAGACTTGGACCCTCCTTATTGCAATTACCCTTGGCAAGGAATTGTGGGCCTCAATAGCACTTTTCTTTGTTGCATTGCTGAGTCCCAAGACAAGGCATGTGTGTCGTGGATCCTTTGCTGACAAATAATTTTGTCTCCAAACAAGAAGCCAAGCCTGAGAAAGCATGGAAAGCTGTCTGATATGCATAAAAGTAATAAAAAATCAAAGTAGTTTGAGCTTTGGAGGTATGAGCATCCAGAGATAGCATGTTAAGACACAGAGGGTTCATCAACTGCCCGTGTGAGAGCATCCATGGGTCTGAAGTTATTGAGTTCATGTGTCCTATTGGAAATGCAGAGAGGTGTGTGGGCCACTTCAAAGCTCTGGGACATGGTTCCCATGCACAAGTCTCTGCCATCTAACTGGCATCTGGCCCAAGGCCAGTTTACCAGCCTGCATGTACACCATGATATGTCAGCTTGCTGAAGAACAGAGCTGGTAAGTGCTAGCATGCTCATTGTGGAAACATACTGTAATTATGTTAGGCAGAGCTAAGTACCTGTGGATGTTTCATGAGTGCTAGCATGCTGATTGGGAAATCATATACACTGCACAGTTGAAATTGTTGTAAACAGCAGTGTTGTTAATCATAACATTTCCTAGCTTTCTCTGCATCAGTGTCATTGCACAGGAAATCCTTTGAAGGTAAAGCCATAGTAACAAAGTTAAGGCAGCATCAGTCCTTGCTCTCAAAAGATGATCAAAGATTAGATCCACATTTAGCAGTTCTTTTTCTGTGTTTTTTCCTCACGGTCTTCCATGTTCTTTCTCCCTATCTAGTTTGAAGAACCTTTTCTTAATAATGAAAAATGACCCAATTTGAATGGAGCTAACAAAAACAACTCCCATTTTCTCCATTCTTTCCTCATGCTGTTTCATTCTAGAAACACACGTTTTTCTGAATATCCTAGAGCTGTGGGGAGGGGATTCTCTGGGACAGCAGGAACAGTATCTTTACTCACCCAAGAAAGGAGTGGACTTAAATGCCCAATCTTCGAATTGGAAATCTTTGCTAATCACTCTAGTCATTGTACAGTGAAAGAAGGACACTTCAATCTCCCTTATGGAGAGATTGGTACAGTGCATGCACTCTGAACATGCCTCAAGAAGTGACCCCTTAAGGTAATAGGCCTGGAGGAACACTTTACCTGGTTTATTATGCATGAAATAGGTGCAGAGTTTTCAGAGCTACCAGGAGCACATTTCTTCTGACAAGTCCAGGTGCAGCATTCTAACTGTCAGGTGAGCTCTGGTATCAGAAACTTAGCCAGATGCAGAGTTTCTCTACAGATTGAACAGATACCAAATGGTGATTTTGCTGAGGTATACACGACTGAAATGGCAGTTGGGACTTTTATGCAGTGAGATTTTTAAAGGAAGTCTGGATTAAGCTATTTTATGTTAGTTTTAACTGCAGTAAAATTAATAACTGATAAATGCCATAGCTGAAAGCAGGGCCCTTCATTTTTTCCCCTCAAGTCCAGAAAGAATGTCATTATGTTGTAATTATCTTCGTGTGTCTCAAATTTTAAATTTTTTCAATATGCCTCTGTTTTAAGTCTATTTAAGATGGTGTTCAGTATAAATAATAGTCTTTTTTTATGTATAAGTAGTTCTGAAGATAAGTTTGATTAAATATTGCTAAACTGACAGAGCATGGAAAAAATCACATGGTGAGAAAGCCAAGTATCCTTATGATGTAACTTTGTCTTATATATCAGGTCATAATTTTATTTGAGAATATATGTTTGTTTTCAGCTGTTGGCAGCCTCTGCTTTTCATCTTTATGACCTTCAAGTGTGTCTGTCAAGGAGAACATTGACTCAAAGCGGTTTTCTTTTAGTTGCTTTCCAGATAGAATCACTGTATCTCCTTTTTGTTTAGAGAATCCAGAAAGTTTTTGTATGAGAATTTGCTTGCTTTTTCTTTTGGCTTTTTCTTTTCTTTCTTTCATGTATTATTATGTGTTTACATATGCTGTAAATGACAAATAAATCCAAAACTTTGAACTGATACTGAGATCTAAAGTCTTTAGGCTTTTCTTACATGAACACAGCCAATTTATTCCATATGTTACTGGAAAGTTGGCTTGTAAATTCTGTTTATGTGTTAAAAATAAATGTCTTATCCAAAGTAACAGCTACTCCTCATGATTTTAAGGACTGTTTGTCTATGAGTTGCATTTCAGTCTTCGAAGAAGGTGTAAGAAGGTAGCCTGCTGAAGGGACTGACCAGCTCAGAACCTGTGGCTTTCAAAGAAGCATAGTGCATTTTTCACTAACCTGGGTCCCTCCACAATCTGAGGTCTCTTTTGTCTTATCTTTGTTTTGTTTTGCTGTAAGTGTTAATATTGTGCCCAGGACATGCTGCTGCCTTGGAAACAACATACTTTTTGACTTTGCAGGTCACACATATTTGCATATTCTCAAGTCAATGGTACTTTTAGTTATTGTCTAAACTCTTGGTGTGTCAAGGGCTGTTTTTTGGCACCCCTGATTTTTTGTATTAATAATACCACATTAGGTATGGGAAATAAAGTGTGTCACGGTTTCTGGTGTGTGTGAGGGAAAAGAAAGGACACATCTTACTTTGGACTTGTCATTCTACAGCTGTGGAAAAGTAGACTTGATACTTGAGGGCATCCTATTTGTTTCTATACATTTGTAATCTCTAAAGAACTCTAGACAGGGCTATGCTGTTTCTGGTTTAAATTCCCATGTATATATGGAGGTATCATTTAAGTATGTGTATCTTTGAGAAGCCAAGATGGGAGTCATGCCCAGATTACAGTCATCTAAGCTTCTGCATCTCAAAAGAAGTTTCTTCATGTGAGGTGCCTCAGATGTCAATATAGTAAGAGATCAGTACAGGGGACAGAGTGGGATGCAGTTGCATTTGTTCAGCTCAACACTCTTAAAACATTATTCAGATGATCACCTGTAGGTGTCTCTTTTAGGGTAAACTGGATCAGCTGATTATTTAGGTGTGAAGAAGATTTTGTTTCCTATGCGTGTGAGTTTAATGCCCTTTTTGGTGGTAGGGGTACATTTCTGGAATTCAGCTGCTCCACATTTTCCCTCATGAGTCCTGTGACATAGCTGTCAGCTCTGTGTTCTGGATTGTCATGACACTGGAAATTTCTAAGGTCACTGTATTCCACTCTAGCTCTGGTGACATGAGAATTTTATCTTCAAAGTCTGACACTGATTCAAGCCTTTGTCCTTTACTATTCTGCTCATCATGTCTCTGTTAATCTACCTTAGATTTTTGTCTCATGTGTTGGACACTGGTCATGCATTTGTTTTAAACTTTATATCATATAAGTAATCCAGTCTTGGTTTTAAGTTTCCCCATATTACTCAGACAGTTAAAACATACCAATATTAATTAGAAAGTTGCATCAAAATTGTATAACTATGTTCTCTTTATGAAAGGCTTCTGAATAGTATAATGTAAATTTTTAAGTATTGCTGTATTTCAGTTATTTGGGAAGTAATTCTTAATTGCAATTTTGGTGTCCTTCAGAATTAATGTAATTGGTGTAATTGTTTTTTTCTTTCATTAAGAGTTTTACCACAAATTTAATGATGTGGGTTATAAATACTGGATATTCTTTCTCTTGACTTCATAACCTTTTCTTTTAAGCAGCTCAAGCATTATTCTGATGTAGATGGCAACTCTCCAGTTCTGCAGATGCTATGAGCAGGCTTAATTAAAAAACCTTACTCTTCTATTCTGAATGGCTAGACAAAAAAATCAGATTTTGAAGTTGATCCAGCTGTAAGCTGGAGAAGTCTTTGGCATTGCCTTTTGCTATTTCTGTCTGAAACTAATGCCTTCTGTGATAACTACCTTGTATATCATTTCAGACAGCTACCTCTTTCAAATGTGCCATTACCCTACCATATATCAAAAAGTAGATAACATTTCATGACAATAAATGAGTAAGAATTCATAGTAAGGAATAAATAGAAATGCCTCAAATGGAGTTTTTCCAGGTATTAAGGTTGCCTTCCTGAACTTCAGAGACTTACAAAGAGTGGTCAGAGTATGTGGGGCTTATGTTTGTGTTTCTCTATAAAGAAGAGACAACTTTAGATTCAGATTGTATTTTAACATTTTGATGAAGATTTAGTTTAGTACTGATTGACTCAGATAGCACTCAAATAATGCCACAGTCTAAGATGTTGTAAATGTAGTCAGGAAGATTCCTAACACAGCAGGAAGACTGAGGAAATACTGCTCTTTTCGTCACAAGGAGTAAAGGTTTATTCACCAGCTGTGAGAGTTTACATGGATTTTCCAGTGCTTTCCTGTCCTGCTGGGCCATAAGGTGCCGAGCAAGCTTCTCCATCACTCTCCATGGAAAAGACGGGAAGAAAATGCAATTAAAAGCTTATAGGTGGGCTAAGGAGAGAAGGATCACTTTTCAACTGTCATCATGGGCAAAACAGACTCAACTTGGCAAAATTAATTTAATTTATTATTTGCCAACAATGAAAAATAAGAACTAATCTTAAAATACCTTTCCTCCACCCCTCCTTTCTTCCTGGACTCAGCTTCGCGATCAACTTCTCCATCTCCTCCTACCCTCATCAGCACAGGGGACAGGGAATGGGAGCTGTGATCTGTTCATCATGTTCACATGTTGTCTCTGCCACTCCTTTTTCCCTGGTCTCTTCCCATGTTCCAGTTTGGGATCCTTAAACACAGGCTATAGTCCTTCATGACCTTCTCCAACATGAGTCTTTCCCATGACCCGCAATTCTTCACAAACTTGCTCCACAATATGTTCCTTCCACAGGGTAAAAGAGGAATGGAGTGCTCCAGTGTGGGTCCCCCATGGGCTCCCAAATCCCACCAGAAAACTTGTGTCAGTGTGCTCTCTTCTCCACAGACTGCAGCTCCTGCCAGGAGCCTGTCCCTCTGTGGGATGTCTGTGGGCTGCAGCTTTGTTTGGGGCACAGCCATCTGCCTCGGACTGTGGGTGGATATCTGACCCACTGTGATTCTCAGGGCTTTAGGGGAACAACCTGCCTCACCATGGTTGCGTCATGGGCTGCAAGGGACTGCTCTGATACCTGGAGCACCTCCTCCCTCTGCTTCTCCAGTGTCCTTGGTGACTGCAGACTTGTTTCTCTCACGTTTTCTCACTCTCCCAGATGCTGCTCTGCAGCATTTTTCACCCTTTCTTAAATATGTTTTCACGGAGACAGTACCTGTGTCTCTGAAAGGCACAGCTTTGGCCAGCAGTGCATTCATCATGAAGCTGAGTGAAACTGGCCCAGTCCAATGGGGGAGAGGCAGCTTCTGTTGTCTTCTCACAGAAGACAGATACCAGCAAGCCAGCATCACCAGGTTTCTCTTGTGTAAACAAAGCACTTTTTCACAGAGATGCTTTTCCACATTTTAAGTGTTTTTATTTTTTGGTGTATCACATTTTATTTCCAGATTTCCTCATATTTTCATCAATTTGGTACTCTATTACTTTTATCATTATTAATTATTAAAGTGACTATATGAGAATAATTTTAGCTAACATTAATACTTCTCTCACAGTTTGGGGTTTCTCAGCAAAATTTTTCCTTCTGCCCGTCTTGACCAGTGTCACACATTCTTCCTTGCATACATTTTCCAGCTAATTCCGACATAGCTAGTCCTGTGCAACAAACATTTTGCATAGAGGGGGGCTATTTTTATTAGCCAAAAGTATTCTATTTTTACAGCTCAGCAGTACTGAAATGAGTTCACTGAAATACAAGGTAAAAGAAATACAATTGTTGCAAAAAATTGATGGCACATAAAATACATAATTTAATTGACCAGTAAGCTTCACCTCTTAATTATATTGCTTCAGAATTGTTCTAATTATCGAAAGAAAAAACCAGCTCAAAATATATCCAGTAAGACATAATTGTTTCATATTTCCTGTTATGATTTTAGAAAAAAACCCACTCTTTAATCAGTCCCACTTTGAGAAAAAGAGCAACCTCTGTAAATGTGGAGAAAGTTATCCAAGCGCTCAAATGGAAACCTCAAAATTGCATGAAAGGGTGTGAGAAGTTTCAGTAAAAACCAGATTATGTCATTCCTTCATTATGTGTCTGATTTGTCACTGATAGATTTTCCTTTTCTGCAGCCTTGCCATGCCCCCAGCATGGTGCAAATAACATGTGTTTTGCCTAGCAGATACAGTAGATGCCCCTTGTACAGATAAATGTTAAAACCACACAGCTTGGAATATAGTCTAACTAAGGTTTCCAGCTGGAGTCTCCTTGCAAACCCAGCAAGAGTTGGACAAAATTGTTTAGGGTGTTTTTTTTTACAAGTACTCTTTCCTTGTTCCTTTTCCTCTTAGAATGAATTAGATAACATTTAAGATTTGTCCTATATTCTTTCTTTTTTCCCCCCCTCTTCTCATAAGTTTATAGCCTCTTCATTGGAAAAAAAACCCCATGAAATGGCAAAAAAGAAAAGGAAGAAAAATATGTTCAGCTATGGGGAAGCTTCTGAACTTTACTTACTCGTTTGTATTCAGTGATATAAAGAGGAAAAGGCATTTCCAGTCATTAATTTTCTTACTTTCTGAATTCCTTTTGGTAGAGAGGTTGAGTAAGAGAACGACTCTATACAATCTCTCATTATACAAATAGAGAAAAAAAGGGTATTTCCAGTTAGTCAAAGGGTTGAAAGGTGTTCTGCATAACTCAGTAATGGTGGTCTGGATACAAACTCTGGCTCAGCATGTCTCTGGACTGGAAATTGTGGGAAATGAAGAAAATATTATTAAAGGAATATCTCTCCGTACTTATCTTTTTCTTTTCTTTTCCTTACATCAACTGTTGGAGGGCACTGTTCAATCAAATGAACCTCTTTTTGTAGCTAGAAAGGCAGTTCTTATGTTCTTAAGTTCCAATATTATCCTTATATTTTGAGAATTTTACATGCTAACACTTACACTTTCCAAATCCACACAGATTGCCATATGAATGCAGGGTTGTTCTTCACTTCAGATTTTCAGTTTTGAGAGTCAGATGTTTCAGAGCCCATCTTTTGACATCTCTCTCCTGGAGAGATGCAGAGCAGTCAATAAACTGTGTCTCTGACTCAGATTCCATCTATGTCCTCCATGTTTCCTGCTGAGTCACTGTATGACTTTCTCACTGACTTTTAGAGTTTTCATTTTTGAGTGGGAAATTATTTTGGCTGAAGGCCATACTTTTCTATATTTCTATATATTATCTGCAACAAAGAAACTTGATGTGAAAAGCTGGGAAATTTTGCTGTGGGGTGATCATAATAAAGTATTTTTTGAATGAAACAGGTCATTCATTTAAAAAATGAAGAGAAAACTGTAAACTAGTTTTCTTTCCATTCAGTAGCCACATCTTGTGGCAGGTGGAAGCAAGTGACCAGAGAAATCAATCTTCAAATTTTCATTTGGACAGAGGGATCTCTGTGCTCACCACACTGATTTACAGTGAAGAAACTGAGCTGTTAGTTCTGTACTTGTTATTCTACTGCTCCCGTATGACCAAGACTATCTCCAAGAAATCTGAAAACCTGAAGAGAGACGCAGGTGTTGTTGAGATGAAGAACTTTATATGAAAACTATGGATTATACTTAGAAAAAAAATTGTTTCTCTTGGTGCTTTTTCCTCTTCTTCCACCTTCTTTACAGTTGCACATCTAAAATAATCTGTTGGCATAACTCAGCTACATCAAATGGGGAAATGAAATCAGTTCAGATAAAACTGTAAGAACAGTTTTAAACTTATAAGTAACTTACAACAATTATAAATTTATAAGAACATCTTGGTGTTCATGTGGATGACTCACCATATATTTGCATCTAAAGAATAATAGTTAGAGGCTAATAATTAATAAAAATTGAATAGGTTTAAAACTGGGGCCTAATTTTCTATTGGTTTCCTGTGGCAAGAGAAATATTACAGACTTACAGAACAACACATCATTCTCTCTTCCTTTCCCTTCCAGGCTTTCCACTTCATTACCTGAGTTCTTCTATTCTTTTTTTCATTTTTTGTTCATTCCAGGAAAAGTTTTAGCAAATGAAAAGGTTATGTATTCTTATTTGTGGTAGCCTGTTACTGAAAATCATCTCTCCTGTGGTCTTCCTGCAGGCTTTTTTCTGTATGCACTTCAGATTTTCTGGGTAATGCTGAACTGTCTAAGTCTCTCAGGTTCCAGCACTTTAAAGGCCTTAAATATGATTACTTCTTTTGAGGCAGAAGAAAACAGAGAGGTAGGGAAGCTGTCTGCATGTAGCAATGTTTGCTTTGTCATTAAGTAAGCTGGAGACACCATAGTTGATTACAAAGGCTGAGAATACAACCGAATATTGTAATGAAATGGTGATTTCAGTATTCAGAACATTACTGCATAGCTTCTGCAGCTTTCTTCACTTATGTGAATGCAAATGTTTGTATTTCTGGCAGATGAGTGCTAACGTTTCTGGTAGGATTGTTTTAAGCTCACTTTTTTGCCTGCTCTTGGAACAAGAATGAACTTTGGATAGAAAGTTTTCAAAACTTGGAGATGCTTAATTTTCCGTGTCCCCTGGATTAGACTGTGTATGTGTAACAGATTTGCACATGTGCCTCTGGCACTTCTCAGGGACTTCTGGACATGCAACAGTCAGTAAGTGATTGCTTGAAGAAGTAGGATGGCAGGGTATTGCTGTGTAACACTTCAGGCAAAGCCTGAGAAGTAGCCTGAATAGCCACAGTCTGTTTCTCCTTTTAGTCATAGCCCCAGAGGTTCCAACATCAGCTATGTTGCTTTAATCCAGTCTATGAATCTAGGCAGCTGTTTCTCGTGATTGTTTCCTAGTACTTCTTTCATAGTATTTTTTTTGTTTTTTGTGCCACAGTGATTCAGTTATGGGAGAGCCTTAGCAAGATTCATTGGCACCCTCATCCCTTTTCTGTGTTTACGAGAATGAAGTAATTGACATATGGGAGCATTTATGGGATTGTATCAGACAAGCTAGACTGAAAGCAACAGACAGATGTCCAGTGACTTAAATATGCAAATCTTGAATGTAAATAATGAATTAGATTAATGAACAGATGAAAAATGACCATATTCAAAATGAATGGAATCTGATCTCATTCCTTCTGGGAGGGTTTTTGTGTATCACATTATTATCACAAAGACAGCATTTTATGTTTTAGTGTTATTCTGCATAATTGACACATTCTTTGCTATTATCATGCTGTGTTTGAATGTGTTTTTCCGTGCCTAAGTGGAACTTCTCAATAGGTACTTTCTGATTATTTGTCATTCACATTCACTTTTATCTGTACATAACACTAGGTAGTAGCAGGGGTCTTGATTCATTCTCTCAATAAGTTTAAAATTCTAACAATTGATGTAAAGGTGTGTGATCAAATAACAAAAATAAAATTCTACCTGTTTTTTCTTGCATATATTTTCATCACTGGGAACTGCATGCCGACACACAAGGCTTGATTTTGGACCACTGAAGATTGGAGGGTTTTGCTGGGACACAGCTGAATAGATCAGATTTAATATGGAATGCATTTAATTACAGCAGAAGAGATTCATTTCTTTCTAGCAGACAGCCTAGTATGAGCTATTTTTTAAACCTCCTCTAAGCCAATGGAGAAAAGTAGACTGAGGTCATGGCCAGAGGCCCACTTAAATCAGCACGACTCTGGCTCCATTGATCCCACTGCTCCTTCTTGTGTCTCTTTTAGCAGCTGCTGGAATAAGCAGAATCAGGTTCCAGTGTACTGTCTGATTCCTGGAGGGATGCAGGAGCATGCGGAATGTGGAAACCTCCCTTTTGGTGACAGTTCAGGTTTCTGTTGCATAAAAATGCCCATTTTAGCACAGTTAACAATGCCTGTAATGAACTGTACTGCTTGCAGCAGAAGCCCAGACAAGTAAGTTACTTAGTTACTTAAGTAAACAGAGTTAAGGAAGATAAATCCTGGTCTTAGTCTACTAAACATTTACAGTCAACAAAAAATGAAGTGTTTACATGACAGGCTGTGTGAGGGTGTGGTGCAGTAAGTCTTTTCTGCATTTCATTCTTTACAGCTACTTTATAAAATGTGAAATAAGAAAAGAAAGAAAAGATGATAGAAGTTAAAGATGAGCATGCACTTTTAAATATGGATATAACTGCTTATTGTCACAGAAACACAGAATAATTGATTGGAAGTGACCTCTGGAAGTTGTCTGGGCCAATACCCCTGCTTAAGCCACCCAAAGCCAGTTGCTCAGGACTGTGCCCAGTTGGGTTTTGAGTATCTTCAAGGCTGGGGACTTAACAAGCTCCCTGGGCCAGGCATGCCAGTGTTTGGTCATCCTCACAGCAAGAAAAAATGTCTCCTGATGTTCAGATGACACCTCTGTGTTTGAGTTTGTGCCCATTTTCTGATGTCCTTTCACTGGGCACCACTGAAGAGCCCAGCTCTGTCCTCATTAAGCATTCCCTTCAGGTGTTTATGTACATTAATAAGATCCACCTGAGCCTTCTTTTCTGAAGCCTGAACAGTCCCAGCTCTCTCAATCTCTCCTCATAGGAGAGATGCTCGGGTTCCTGAATCATCTTTGAGGCCATTTATTGCACTCTCTACAGTATGTCCATGTCTTTGTTGCATTCACGAGCCCAGCATGGACACAACTCTGCAGGGGCAGGCTCACCAGTGTCAGAGGAACAGGATCACCCCTCTTGACCTGCTGGCAATGCTGTGCCTAATGCAGTCCAGGTTAATCTTGGCTTCTTTGCAACAAGCACACATTGCTGGCTCATGCTCACCAGAAACCCCAGGTCATTTTCTGTCAATCTGCTTTTCACCTGGAATATGTGGGTGCTTTTCACATATACCTCTGCCTTATGTTGTTCATCCCCACATGTAGGGCTTCACACTTCATTTTATTGAACAAAGAAATTACTAAAATTATTTAGAAAGAAAATAATTTCTTAAACTTTTAACTACATACCTTCTTGAGGTACAGGGCTTTCTTTACCCAGTCAGGTTTTCTTCTGCTGGTGTTGTTTAGTTTGTCTGTAGGGTTTTTGTACAGTTTTTTGAAGAAAAAGCAATAAAGCATTGAGTTGAAGAGTGTAGTTAAAGTATATTGTGGTCAACCCTAAGATGTCACTCTTAAAATCAGGGTTCAGAATATTGTTTCCAACCATTATGAGTCTTAAAGAAAATCACTTTCCCTCACATTCTCATCAGTATATTCTGCCTCAAGCCTCAACTCATGTGAAAAAGAAGAGAAAGTGAGGTTAATGCCTTCCCTCTCCTTTCACTCCTCTCATTTGAGGGCAGCTGAACTTGCTATTTATCTACTAATGAAGTGGCAAATTACAATGTCATGATTTAAAGTAAAGTGTCACTAGCCTTCATCTCCTTACATTCCACAGTCTTTACCACAGCAGTTTGGAGGATGATTTGTAAGTGGTTTAGTGCATTTTATTTCCTCCCACTGAAGACAAGGTAGACTTCTGGGCTGGAAGTTTCATCAACAGTCCTGTTTTGCTGTGTCTCCATTCAGGAATCAGGGCACTTTAATCCTAAATTAGCTCTTCAGACCAAGGGTTTTGACTCAGTACATTTTAATGTGTCATTTACCATAAGAGTCCCTTCATGTCACCTGAGACTTCAGCCACTGTGGCAACACAAATCATAACAAACTGGTGAACATCTGAAAGAGATTATGAAAAGGCAATATGTAGCTGGGGTACTTTTTAAAAGAGATATCATTAACCTATTTTCAGAACAAGCAGAAGTGCAGGGCTTGGGAGTGTCCCTGCTCTGTGAAGCTGAGTCATATGTGAGTACTTTCACTGTCAAAATGTGAGCTGGATTTGTGCCCCAATGGTGGGATATCTTCCAAATGCTCAACTTCCACTTGTGGATGAGGTAGAACAATGTGGTTTTGGATATGGCCTGTTGTAGACAATGTCACCTGGTTTTGGCCATTCCCAGAAGACCCATTGAGAGGTGCTGATCTACCCTTGGGGGAAAAGTGGTGCTAAAGAGGCAGAGAATACAGCTGCATATATGTGTATTGAGCATTGGGAGGTACTTTCCAGGTGTGGGCATCAATATGAACAGGTGCTTTGATTTATGCACTTCCTTTTCCAGCTTGCTTCCAGCCAGTGTATGCAAAGGCTGTATACATGCTGCAATCTGCTTTTTTTTGACAGTCTACTGGTCTGTGCTTCTGTTTGAAGTTTTGCTTCTGTTTATTTTCTCAGCAAAGAAGAAAATATTAGTTTTGTATAAATTCAACAGGCATATGTAAAGTAATTAGTCTCAAATTCTGAGTATTTCCAGGTTAAATATACTGTAACTAAGAAACACTTGTGGCTCACAGAGATAATACTTTGACTTTATTATGACAGACAAGTGAAGTATGCTACAAAATATTTATCTGTGGGAAAAATGAAGTGATGACTTCCTAGACATTTACAAATTAATGAGTCATCCTTACTATGTATTTGTTTCCTTTCATGAGGGAACATAATCAATGCCTCTCATTTCAATTTTCTTTTTTACAGCTAAAAAACTTTGCTTATTTGTGGTGGTAAGAGATCTGTCTGACTAAATGACTAATTCAGGCAATAAAGAAGGTCCTGTGGGGAGGGTGGGAGTGAATGACTTACATGAGAATTGGTCATTGTTTGTTAGATGTCAGAATCAATCCAGATTCCAATTCCTATGAACAGGAGCCCACATTTTCCAGTAAAACATGAAGCTCTGACTAAGAATTTTTGTTCCTAATCGTGGAGTTATTGTCTTTCTCCTTTGGTATTCTTTGGGGCTTACCCAGACAATGTCAGTGAGTCCAAAAGCAGTTAACCTTTTACTAAGGCATCTGGACTACCACTGCTTAAGACATTTAAAACACCATTGAGATAGTCTATTAGAAAGCCTTAGAAGAGATCCAGAGTGAATCTACAATAGTAAAATTTTATATCCCTTTAAAATTCTTTACTAGCTCATTTAGGCAAGTTTTAAACAATATTTTATTGTGTAGAGCAAATGTAATAAGGGGAAACAAAGAATCTGTTTTGTGCTAGAATTTGAGTAAGTCTTTAAGTGGATGGCCACATTTCACCTTCCTTGGAAATGAAGGCATGTATGTGAGTCCTAGTGAATGGGTTTAAATATCTTGTCTTGAGGTCAAAGATAGTCAGAAGCAGAAGATTTGATGTCCTGTCCCACACTTGGACATAGGCATCACTATGAACTTTGATTTATGTGCTTCCTTTTCCAGTTTGCTTTCATTGTGTGAACAAAGGCTGTAAATACATTGGGATCTGATTTTTCTGATGGTCTACCACTATGTGCTTCTGTTTGAAGGATTTTTTTTTTTATTTTCTCAACAGAGGAGAAAAGAATAGTTTAATATAAATTTAAGGGAATATGTAGCAAGTAATTTGTCTCTTTTATCTCTACTATATTCTGTGTACTTCTATGTAAAGTTTTAGCTTTATATAGAGAATATACTTCCCGATTTTTTTTGCATACCCACGTGCATTCTGTGTTTGGGTGTTCATGTGATGAATAGAGCCTGTATTGCAGTATTCACCTTATATCACTAGGACAGCTACTTCCAGCTCAGCATACTCTATCTCATTTGCACACCAAATTCCTTCTGGGTACTTTTTTCCTAGTTTATCTACTCTGGACTTACAAAAGTTACAAGTTAAATTCTGTTAATGATCAGTTTTCCAACAGAAAATCTCCACCCCCAGAAAATCTCCACCCCTTTCTGTTATTTCAAATATCTAGGAGCTGTAGGTACTCCACTAAATCTAACCTAAAAAGTACAGTCTGTAGCTTCTTAAATTATGCCTGGTTCAGAATTAAGGCAAGAATTCATGGAGAAACATTTCAGTTTCCACAAGCATAAAGAATTTGTAAAGGGAGAAGCAGGTTAAAAAGCAGACAAGCAATAAAAGTCAAATAAAAATGCTAAAGATATTTGCAAACTTGACATATGTCTACAGCTATTGGCTTAGAATGATCATGAGTTGTGCCAGGGACAAATATAAAACATGTTCGTTGCTTGCATATGAATCTTTAAAGGCCATGTGTTTAGTTAATGTGCTACTGATAACTTATCACATTTTATGTCTAGACATCCAAGCTAATGTGAATAGGAATACTTTCATGTGATTTTTGCCTCTGGTGTTTTTCCCCCCACAACTGTGCTCTTTTCCTGCTTCAATGCTGCTAAGAATAATAATGGAAACGTTCTGTTGAAAAAGACAGGCAGGCAGACACACACTCCCTCACACAGCCCCTTACGTTTTTGTGATGTAATGTAGAGTATGGAGCTTTGGGCCTTGCAATGACCTGTTTCAATTTGAATGTGCTCATTTTTCTTCCTTACTTAGAATAGATGATGCACTGTTTACATCTAGACTTATCCTTGAGGGGCTTAGAATATTTAGGTCTTGTTTTGCATCTGCTGTTGTACACCTGGATTATAGGTGGGTGAGAGAAGAAAGAGAAGAAAGACAATTCTCCTGCTCGTACACTAGATTTTTACACTTTTGTAAAACTATTCACTTAGACAAAGTTTTAAATCAGAAGCAAGGTTCTTGAATTCATGTTGATTTCGCTACTCTGGCAAGTGATTTTCCATTAACTTTGCATAAAATCTCCCTTACAAGCTCTTCAATTAGTAAGGTTCCCCTACCAAAAGATTAAAGAGTGATGAAACTGGGAATTGTCTTAAAAACACTATGGAAACATACCTAATTTATGTAAGTTCTGGCCATCTGACAACCTTTATAACATCCTTTGTTTTTAAGTAGATTTTTAGGGTTCTGTGTAAATACAATTTACATGTCCCTGTAATATTTGCTTATAATTTATCCCATCATGCATTTGGCTCCAATAATTGATTCCATGTTATTTTCATTAAAATTAGGATGAATTTCCCTAACATTGAGCAATGCATAGTTGCCCATGCTTATCTGTCAGGTCACATAGAAGCTTTCAACAGTACTGATGAGATACCTTGCCTTAAGGAGAAGTAATATCCAGGTTAGCTTACTCAAACAATTCCTTGAGGACAGTGTATTCTGAGTAGTAAAAGAGGCTTGTATCTCCAGCATAGGGTCTTTTGACATTTTCAAGCCTGTCAGGGTGCAGTGGTTGCTGGGCTGCTCTGCAAGGAACATAAGACCCTGTGTTAGAGACCCTTGGACCCTGTCCCATGGTACCCGGACCAGAGGAGCAGGGCGAGTCTAGGGGGATATCGGAGCAGCAAATGACCCTCGTTTCTAGACCAGGTTGTGGTGACAGACCTGGTCTGAAGCCAAGCTGGGAAGGCAAGGCAGCAGGTGGGCACAGCTCAAGGCCAGGCACAGGCATCCCCAAGTGCTGCTCAGAATAGGACTGCGGGCTAGGATTCAGCCCAAAAGCTGGGAAGAGCTCCCCAGCAAGGCATCTCCTGGATCTTTCCCAGCAGCTGCACCCAAGGTTCAGCCAGAGTGTGCCAGAAGTTGTCATGTGCACCCAAAGCCAAAGTGTTGGCAGTGGGAAGAGGCTGCAGAACTTGTTGATGCACTCAGCAGGTTGAAGCTGAGGAGAAATAAGTCTAACTAGGGTAATTTGATAACAATCTGCAAAAGACTGTTAAAGGGAAGGCAAACAAAGGATGATTCTTAAAAACTTGGAACAATTAATTTCAATCATGAGCTCTTTTTATTTTTCTTTTTAAGAGATAGTCGCTGATAAACTGAAGATAAAATAAACAAAAGGAAGTATTTTCTACCCAGTGATTCGCTATATCATGAAAAACTTGTGGCAGCAGGAGTCTAATTCAGAAGTAGGCAAAAATACTTCATCTTCTTTGTGGAATATAGATCCCCAGATGACAAGTAAATGTCATACTCGGGATGTGACTTCTGGTTCAGGGACACCCTAAACCATTGGCTATCAGCAGTTTGGAAGATATGCCAGGGGAAAAAAAAATCTCCACATCAGGCATACTTATTACATAAAGTAATTATGCTGAGATAGTTAATCATGCCTTCATAATATTTGCATTCACTATGATAATATAACTTAACTGGACATGAGTCCTTTAACTCTCAGAATGTTAGAAATAATGCAGTTTACTATTGCATATCTTCTCCATTTTACAGGTGCTAACATCAAACTCGTCCTTCAAAAAAACTATGGGTTCCTATGATACTTTTCATTAGTTTCAAGAGCTCCTCAAAACACTCAATGTCTCAGGCCAAGGGTATCTAAAAGCTGTCCTATGTCTCTTGGTTGATGATTTTCATCTTTACAGAATGCAATACTCATTAAGTTTTCCTGGAAAAGTCAGAAAATTTGGAAATAAGTCACTGGGGAACTAAGAACCATTGCAAATCTAAGTGTACTTTTTTTTTCCTTTCAATTTGGCTTTTTCTAAGAAAAAGTACGTGACTCTGTATTTTAATACAGTGTGGAATATTTTAATACAGTTTTCTCTTTCAGAAAACCCAAACCTCAAACCAAATAAAACCTGAATTGCAACAGAACAAAGCTATCCTATTTCTGTCTTGCTCTCTTCTGCTCCTGGGGAACTGGTGGGGAAAATACACAACATTGCATAGTCTTCTGTTCCCTTTTCTGTCCAAATGAAAGTAGTTCAGATTGTACTGTAATAATCACGGAGGGGAATAAATATAAAAAAGGACAAATGCCCTGGTTTATGCCCAAACTAGTCACATTCCACCATGTTCAATCAGTGGAACAAACTAATAGCTTTTTCCTTTCCTTCCATGCAAGAATATACAGAGAAATTTGGAAGTCCAGTTTAGACCAAAAATGCAAATAGGGTATTTCCTTATGTCATTTAACTTTTATGGTAACTCCTAAGTTGTCTTTACATTCTTACTATGTTTTTCATGAGTATAGATCTCAAGATTTTGTATTGACAAATTCATACAGCAACATCCCCCCATTTTACTCTTCCAATCCTCTTTGCAGAAACAATGGTTTTAATATTATCTGGCCAGACAGTCAAGGAAAATGAGTTGACATGATGTCAAATGACCCTACCCTGAAGATATAAGTAAATAGTCCACTGCTGGTATATGAAAGGAAAGGCAGCAAACTTCATAATTTCAGCTTCTTCTGAAGATAAATTTTCCTTAGTTTTTACTCCTTCTAGCACTAAACACCTGACATCTCTTGGAAGGAGAAATGAAGCCTGCAGAAACTCCTGAATTAACTACAGATTTCTCAAGTTCTATCTTCCCTCATAATTTCTAGCCATGTGACATGAACCTGAATTAATGCAGCGAGGCACAGTTTTTTGCATTGTGCTAGGAAAAAAATTACTTATACCCATTCAGTATGAGCTTGGCCCAGTATACATGAACTGTGTTTTACAATAAGCATCCCAGAGGAGTCACAGTGAATTGCCAGCTGGAGATCACTTAACACCTTATCTTCTACCACCTCATGGGTAGTTTGCAGTGGAAAGAGTTCATGCTGAGGGGTGCTGTGGGAGTTTTTCTTCCATTTCTCCACTACCATCTTTCACATGAAGTCCTGTGATCCTTACAGCGTCTTTTGTTGCATACTTTCTTATGAAAGAGATCTCATCTACAAAACAGTGACCCAAGCTCTAAATTCAGATGTGAGTCCACCACAGGTGTAATATGTCTTTTGTCCCTGCTTGAATTTTCTCCAGCTCTCATATTGCTGAGTTGGCAACTCACAGTCTCCAAATACCTGTGTGCCGTCCTAGTGTATCTTCTGCTCCTTCTATGTTTGAAAAGAGTCTGAGGAGCAGATGGAAAATGTTTACTTGTTTCTAGGTTCAGCCTCAGTTCACAGCCATAGTGTCAGACTTGGTTTGGGGAAGCAAATAGGAAACCATTTCCTATATGTGACCTGATCTGGGGATATGAGAGTGGACATTCACATCACATCTCTTCAACACTGGGTGGATTAATGAAATAATGTCAAGGATTTGGGCCTTAAAATGCTTAATTAGGAATCTGCTGATGCTGGTGAACCCATTTTGACTTGTGTCCAATACTAAGCATCCTTGCTATGAGGTATTTGGATTTGGGGTTAACCCTATGCTCTATATTGATGCTTAGATCAAATCCCATTGATACTGTTTACTCCTTGGCTTTAATTTTCTCATATTTAAGCAACCAATAAAAATTTTATTGTTGGGTGTCAATGAGATACTTTTGAAACCTTGGTTTTACCTGGGGAATTTTGCTGTCTACTTTTCTGTATGTATTTCAGGCAGAAAGAATTTCTAATTAAAAATTGTCATTCATAAGGAAAAGGAAACAATGTATTTTATAAGCTTTTGAAATCCTGTTTTATGTTGAAAAAATCTGAGACACAGTTAATTGAAAGAAACAATACCTTGCTCTAAATATCTGCAGTGTAACCTCAGGTTGGGGTTAAGGCTTTTAACATTTTAATTGAAAGGTATAGATATTTTGCTAAGGCATTACATACTCCCAAGGCATAAATAATCAACAGCCAGGTCTGACTGAACACCTCGTGTTCTGACAGTATAAAAGAAAATTGGATGCCTGGATCAGGCAGGGAAAACTATCTGTAACCTCACTGCACACATTGTGTCAGACCCCAGCATGGCCTGATTGCTAACACTTGATTGCAGTGACCTAGCGCAGGTAATTGACAGCTAAGACAATTTTGGATACTTTTATGTCAGATGAGTAGCATAATGCCCATGGGGCTGATTTTTGAAGTTAGCTTTCTCAATGCACAAAAAAATGGTAAGTCTGTGTTGCCGCAAAATTGGAGTTTTACTCATGGTAGATGCTGTGCTTTACTCATCTCTCACCACATTTTAGCTGGACAATGATGCTCAATCACTTTGGGCGTGAATAAATGTGATGCTGGATGCTTTGCTCTTTTTGCATGTGGAGCTGAATATGAAGAACTGGTGTGCCTTAACTTTGCTATTTTACAGAGATATTAATAGGTATTTATGGACTTACCAAATGAAAGCAAAAAACTGTGTGTGTATTACCTGTTACATGCACATTAGTTGTGGTAAAGTTCAGGAAAAAATTATTACTGGTGAGTTTGAGGTATGGTTGTTGGTGGAACCAAGTAAAAGTTGTGGAAGAAAATCAAGCTAGAGGTCATAAGCTACTGCACTCACTGTCTGTTTTGCAAATATTTTTGCTAGCCATTAAAAAAATAGATGGCGTTTTACTTCATTTATATAACTCTGAGGGACTTAGTTGGGGTTTCTGGAAATGTGTTGGAGGTCTTAATGTAGGCTCTCTGGGCTCCAGCTGCCTTTCTTTAGGCACATGGGTCATCCACAGCTTCTTGTCACACCTGCCAGCTGTGTATCTTCAATTCTCTAAGTCATTGAAAAATGTCTCTAGGTACCAGTGTCCAGACAACTGAATCAGCTTGTCTTGCTTTTCCCCTGCATCTCAGAAATGGGATTTTTTAACCTGGACCCTGGCCACAACAGCTGTCCTCAAAGTCCTGGCCTCTCAGTCCTGCATCTTCAGCAGCTGGTGGAGGCTGCATGGTGCCTGTTGAGGCTAGGTGTGTGCATTTCCTTTGCAAGAAAAAACAGGGCATGATGAGGTGTGTAGGCAGGGAACACACCCACTATGATGAGAAGCTGGGATATGGACATTTGGGCCCAAGAACTGGGATGTGTACCTATCTGGGGGGACTGGATACAGTCTAGACTATGTCTAGACATGATCTAACAAAAAATTACTAGATTTTTGGCTATGGGGAGCTTGAAAAGTTCCCAGGTTGAGCAGGAGGGATGCTGAATCTCTCATCCAGCTGTGTCAGGATAAATTAATAATGGAAAATTCTCAAGTATGGTAGTTTTCACAGCTCTGCTGGTGATCTGGCAGTCTTACCACTACTAGAGGTAGGTAGCTTTGAACTGGATTTGTGGACATGAAATGAACTCTTATTATTTGTCATATAATATTTAATTGCTGAATTTGGTAAAAACTATAGCTCTAAAAATATTGTAGGAAAAAAATTATTCATTCACTTAGCAAAAGAACATGTTCGTGCATATATATGAGCACTTCTATTCAGAAAGACATTTTTCAAAATAAAAATATAGTATTTCTCCTCACACTTCCCAACCCACCAATTCCTGTTTATGTTCAAGTTTCAGATGATGTAATTCAACTTCTATGGGAACAGAAATTGGGCTGAAAAACAGAAATTTTTTCAATTTCATTTTTTCAATTCAACAAATTTTTTTAGATCCTGAGACTCCTACAGACAGAGTATCAGGCTCTTCATTCAGTTCTACAGATATAAATCACAGGACTGTTTAGTGTATTGATACACATAACAATTCTTCAGGAAACCAGGGGAAAAGTTCCAGAGTTTACTGGAATACCAGAAGATTGTCATGTATGTCCTTAAATATTAGAAAATCTTATCTTTGTCATTAAGTATTTTACTCAACAATGTCTGTGGTGACTTTTCAGTGAGCAACATTGGTAAATAGGTCTGGATGTGTTATGGGAAAACCACTGTGAGGTAAATCTGCTGTGAATCTCTTCTCTGAAAGTACATGCTTCTTCAGTCGGACATTCAAGCAGAACAGCTCTTGTTGATAGAAGAGTTTTATAACTCTTTATCAACAAAATAGTTGATGGCTTCCAAGAAAATGATGTTACCATGAGATTTGTCCACCAGTCTACAGAGAGAAACCTGTTGTTGGAAAGATAAAGAAAAGAGGGGGAACCTGATCCAGAGTTTTGTTGCTGACTTTCAGGAAGGTTCCCCTACTTACTGTGCCCCAGCTGAGTGTCCTTACTGCTAGTCTCTAACCACAATTCCCTGAAGCTGCTCTCCTTTTGGTCTGATGACTCTTGCATGCCTGATCACATGGCACATACATCACCTCTCCTCAGTGACCCGCTATCCTGAATCCCAGGGCTTTCTTGTCGAAAATGTGGATTTCAACCTCTTCTGACTGAAGGAAGCCAGTTCATTCAAAGTGCTCTTGCAACTTTGCAGAAGGTAGGAGATGTGGCCAGGAAGTCCCTTGTCCTTCAGGGGAAGGAGAGGTAGCTGATCCAAAATGGATCTAGGTATCGGTTTCTGTGACTATAGAACAAAGAAACAGAATCTCCCTTCAGAGGTTTTCAGATGCTGTTGCTTCTCTCCCTGATGTTCCAGCATAACTGTGGGCTAATTTTAGGAGGTTAAATTTATATTCCCAAGGCAGCCACTGAACATAAGAAAGCTGGATGCACAAGATGGCCGCTGAAGATGTGCATTGTGAATTACACATAAGATTAATATGGGCCTTTAAAAGAAACTCTTTCCAAGTGGTTGTCTTCAATGGGTTACATGCAGGCCAGAATGAATAAATTTGCCCAATTTTCCCTGTTTCATTTGAAACTGAGAAACTCCTCATATTTCAGCTTCACTTGTCTTTTTGCATTTGCAATGGCACATTGAACCCATTTTGCAGCCTGATACCTAATGCAGAAACATTAGGCTAATCTTTTTTTTCTATTTCCTTTTATTTGGCTATCATTTTGTATAGGGTCTTTTCAGATCATGGTGGATTTTGCAAGACCAGATTTAGTTGGTAGTGGTACCAAAGGAAATATTTCATTTAATAATTTTTGATCACAAGACCATTTCCTTTGCTGCGGTATCTAAATTTCATTAGGTTTATTGTCAGCAAGATCACTTGTAGCGCTGTTACCCTTTGAAATTTATCATGTTCAAACCCTCTAGAAAATGTCAGCTATTTGACTGAAGACATCAAAGGTGTGATAATGAGTGATAGATCTGTGATACTATCTATCAATGACTTGTGATTACAGTTCAATTTGTGAATGAATTGACAGTGAACCTCTTCATCCTTCCAATCCACTCTGGACTGTTCAATATAATGAACAGACTATTTATTTTTCCCTTTGAAAAGCATCCCTCCATAAATATTTTTGCAGCTTCGTATGTACTGAAAGAGGGCGTGCTTTGATTAGATGTTAG
This sequence comes from Cettia cetti, assembly GCA_013401135.1. NCBI lineage: Eukaryota > Metazoa > Chordata > Aves > Passeriformes > Sylviidae > Cettia > Cettia cetti. The sequence goes on from VZUI01071364.1 coordinate 28,888, forward strand.
GAAGAAATCATTTGCTGTGGGAGTGATGAGACACAGGTGGCCCAAAGAAGTAGTGGCCCAAAGTGGCCCAAAGAAGTGTTCATGGAAGTGTTCAAGGACAGGTTGGATGGGGCTTTGAGCAATCTGGCCTGTGGACGGTGTCCCTGCCCATGGCAGAGGGTGTGGAACCAGATCACAGCTCCCTCCAACCTGGCCTAATGTAGCTTCTCTCAGGAGAATTTCTAATTACACTTTCCCTTTTTCCATAAACCTTTGCCAGTTCCAACAGTGAATTTTCCCTCTGAGACAGACTGTGATGCAAAATCCCTGACCACCTCATCCAGGCAGCTAGCAGAGAAGCTGCAAGGGCCTCAGCTGTAAGCCTATAATTAGCATTTGTTTAACCTACACGTTATTTGCACACTTGTTATGGACAGCTTATCCAGGAAAGCAGTCCTTTGACCTTCCCAGCTGAGGCTGGAAGCAGGGAGTTCAGTGTCAGGGCTGATGCAGAGTGGGAGCTCCCTGCAGAGGTGTGGCTTGCCTTGTGCGGACTTCCTGTAGCAAAATGAGGGAAAAGACTGTATTTTTGCTGTGTTTCACAACTACTCACAGACTTTGGAAAAGTTATACATTAAAAATGTCAGAAAATCCAAGCTCTGAGGTATCAACTGGTTCTTGGAAATCACTGAAATACTTTGTTTCTGGTTTTTTTTTTTTTTTTTTTTTTTTTTGTTTGGTTTTTTTTTGTTTTGTTTTTTGTTTTTTTTTTTTTTGTTTGTTTTTTGTTTGTTTGTTTTTTTGTTTTTTTTGGTTTTTTTTGGTGTTTTTTTTTGTTTTTTTTTTTTTTGTTTTTTGTTTTTTGT
>VZUI01071397.1:0-19658 GCA_013401135.1 Cettia cetti
GGCCGAGCCGGCGGCGCGGAAGCGGCGGCCCAAGGGGCACTTCGCGGCGGGGGCCGCCCGGGCCAAGCGGCCCCGCGGCGCCGGGCGGCAGCTGGAGGCCGGCATGCGCGGCATCCTCATCACCTGCAACATGAACGAGCGCAAGTGCGTGGGGGAGGCCTACAGCCTGCTGGGCGAGTACGGGGACCTGCTCTACGGGCCCGAGCAGGTGCGTGCGGCGGGGCCGCTCGGGGCGGGCCGGGGAGCAGCGGCACCCCGAGGCCTCGGCTCCCGCCGCGTGTGTGGAACAAACCGCGTGTGTGGAACAAACCGCGTGTGTGGAAGGAGCCGCGTGTGTGGAACGAGCCGCGTGTGTGGAAGGAGCCGCGTGTGTGGAAGGAGCCGCGTGTGTGCACCACGCCCCCGAATGTCCCCGGTTGTGCAGGCGAGCCCCCTCGCGGCCCCGCTGCCGGCCGGATCCGAGGCCCGGGCCGTGTCCTGTGTCCCGGGCCCGGCGCGGGCTGTGAGCTCGGCGCCGCTGCTCGCTGCTCATTAACAAACGGTGCCTGTGTGAAGTTTTCAGATCACGAGGAGAGGCTGTCTGGAAGCGACAGGGAGGAGGATGAGGATGATGTGGAGGCAGCTCTGAAGAAGGAGGTTGGCCAGATCCGTGCCTCGACGGAGCAGAAGCTGCGACGGTTCCAGTCGGTGGAGAGTGGTGCCAACAACGTGGTCTTCATCAGAACCCAGGGCATAGGTGGGATTTCAGCTGATGCTCGGTAATGTAAACTGCTCTCAGAACTGTTAGTAAAAGGCCACAGAATGTGGCTTTCAAGGAACACGTGTATATCAAACAAATACCCCTTTCCCTTTGGCCATGCCACTGAATTTTGTTGTTAGTGAAGAACCTAAAGGTAGAGGAAATGCTTTGACCAAACAATCTTTGATTCTCTAGTTTTAGTACAGTAAAACAACGCTTCACATAAAAAGATTTGAGGCTGACGGCAGTGCAGCCAAGCTCCCAGCTTATTATTTGGAAGGGGAAGAGGAGAGATAATGCCTTCAATTTGTTGCTTATACCCAACTGTTTTTCTTGTAGAACCTGAGAACCTGGTGCACCATATACTAAAAGATATGCACACCACTAAAAAGAAGAAAACAAGAGTCATTCTGCGCATGCTGCCCATTTCTGGAACTTGCAAGGCTTTTATGGAAGATATGAAAAAATACACAGAAACGTTTTTTGAGCCTTGGTTTAAAGCCCCTAACAAGGGTACTTTTCAGATTGTTTACAAAGCTCGTAATAACAGCCATATGAGTAGGGAAGAAGTAATTAAGGAACTGGCAGGTATGTATGGGTTTCACAAGTTTACATGCACAAGTATATTGCATACACAACATGGGTCAGACTACTGAGGTCATAATGGACATATACATAATGGACATTTGTTGCTTAAAACCTGTATATTGAATTCTAAAAGCTTCTGTGAAACTTAAAAGGAGCTTGACATCAATATTCCTTGTTGGTGTTGATGTCTTTAGAGACTATAAGCAGAAGAGAGAACAATGTTGAATATAATTTGGCAGTATCAGTTACATGTGCTTTGAAATGACTGCTATTAGGCTTTCTCTCTGGAGGCTGTATTGAAATAATAACGTTACTATTTCTGTTCAATATTTGACTCATATAATAGTTCCACTTTACTCACGTATTTTATTGACTGGTTAAAGATTAAGAGAGAGGAGGCAAGATTCCTCTCAGTTATATCCAATTATTTTTGTAACTGCTTAAAATAGCGAAACAGAGCAGTAGTCACAGAATGTACCACCAGCAGCACTGAAATTATCCCACAGCAATTACTGAGAAACAAGACATGCTTATGCTCTTAAACAGTTTTCACAGCATCTTTTGAATTGCATCTTCTTTTACAGGAATTGTGGGCAGCCTCAATCCAGAAAACAAGGTTGATCTTAATAATCCACAATACACAGTTGTGGTGGAAATAATAAAAACCGTCTGCTGCTTAAGTGTGGTGAGGGACTATGTTCTGTTCAGAAAATACAACCTACAAGAGGTGGTGAAGAGCAACAAAGAAGATGCACAACAAAACCCATCAAGCCTGACAGAACAGAATTCAGAGGCAGTTAAAGGAGAAACTGAGGAGGAGGAGAAGAGCTCTAAAGAAGTAAAAGAAGAGAGCAAGAATCAAAGTGAAATAGAATCTGAGCCCAAAGGGAATGATGCTCTGACAGTGTAGAAAATGTGATATAGGGGAAAGGTAAACGTAATCCAAACATATAAAAAAGTTGCCCTAGAGTTCTGAAAGGGTGTTGGAATGAGGAAAGGGGGTTTTGTTTTGAAGTCCTAGCTTTAAAATCCACATGTGTAAGAATTTTAGTGCTCATTGCAGGTGGAACTGACATTTCAGCAGATGTAAGGGTGCCCAAGAGTGCATCACCTTTCTGGTGGAGCTTGCTGTCCTCTTGCAGCTTTTCCTGCAATTCCTGTGCCTGGCACCCAGAGCAGGGGTCTGTGCATGTATATGTAGATGTGGCCACCCTGACTTGTATGAACTCTCCTTTGTTACACCTGGAGCCTACAGAAGCCAAAAGGCAGCACAGAAGCAGCTCTGAGCAATATTGTCAGAAGTGAGATCTGGAAAGGAGTTGGTTGCAGAGGGGTTTGGGATGGAAGTGAGCTGACAGCTGCAGAACTTGGTAACATTTTTCTGTGTAAACAACAGAATGAGGTAAATCTGATAGTTTGATGGAGGGTTCTTTACATATATTTATATATACACAAGGATATGCTGTCTTGACATGAATGGAAAGAACTGTTATATATATAAATACTTGAATATTATGAGATGATTTAGAGTAAAAAGATTGGACTGTTTTAGAACAGTAGAAGTACAGTGCAGGCATTGCAGATGGTTTTATCAAAAACTACATGTGTGTTTACATTAGCTGTGTATGCAGCACTTACTGGTTTATAGTAAGTGCTGTAGTCACTGAATGGAATCTTTTTGAGTAATTTCCTGAAGATAGCCTTTTGCTGCTCTTTCCAAAGACTCAATCCTTGGGGGATTTTAAAAAGTGTTTCTGTTTTTTTTTTTTTTTTCCTTAAGTCTCAAATTTTGAATTTAAATACTGCTTGGAAACTTCTTATGAAAGAAGCTCTCCATTATACTATACTAGGTAAGGGGAATAAATTTTAATTTTTGGTACAGTTTTAGCTTTATGGTATTAATTTTGTTTCAGATTGAAAGTAATGCTAGTGCATCTTTCTGTTGTCTTCTTGTTACAGTGGACTGCCCCTGTGACTCCTAAAATCAATCAAAACCAGTGGAGCTATAACTTGCTTTCCAACAGGGGTTTGAGTATGCTTCCTGTAGAACTTTCTAGCCTTAGTATTTCATTTCTAGCATAAAAACCTGTATGTTGCTAGTGGGAAAAGACTTATCTTTAAGAACACAATTTGTTACTTGTCTTGGTTTAATGAAAAGGATGTGTTTAAGTCTCTCATAATTTATATTTTCCTCTTCTTACAAAATCGTTTTAGAAGTTGGAAAATGAAGATTACTTTTTTTCCCCTAGTCCTGTCTCCCTTGCAACCCATTTATTAAAACTCTGCTTTCTTATGTCCCGTGGTGTTTTCTTTAAATTTTTAAAGATTTTAGTGTGTGGATTAAAACTGTCAATGTCAGTCACACAAAGGAAAGAACCATCTGCAACCAGACACAAAAGCCAACTGTGAATGTTTAGTGGTGGCTGATGTTGGTGATCCATGGCAGCCTTGTGCTCTAAGGACAAAGACTCAGGAGTTAGTGGGATTTGTTTTCTTTCCTCCTCTCTCTCACTGACCTGTCTCCCTACAGGGCTTACAGTTTACTTCTGATTTTTCACAATTTGCACTTACTGAACATTCATTGCTTAGACATTAATTCCCTGGCTTTTCTGCTGTGCCATCACTTTGGGGCTCAGTGGTTCCCCCATGGTCAGCTGGTGCTTCAGTGTTTTGAATTCAAACCTACGTGGACAAACTATAAGACATTATTATGATCTCACTTACATGAAAGGCCAGATAATTGCTGTCACTGTCAGTGCTGAGGAAAGATGTTACAGTGCCCAAACATCTACTGAAGAGGTGACACACTGGTAGTGGAATGTGGTGTACTTAATTTGTCCTAAGGCTAACTTGAAGCACAAGGACCATCCCTTGGTATGAAATCCTGGCCCTGAGATTCACACTTCCCCTTGTGCTAGATTAAAACTCAGATTGGCTTGAGAAACTTGAAGATAATTTCTTTTAAGAACAAGCCAGTCTCAGTGTTTTCCAGTACTGACCTGCCTTTCTTAAGGGTCACAGCTGTGTAATTAAAATACAAACTTACATGTAATTCAGTTCATTTATCATTTCAGTGATGAAATACAGTAGGGGAGAACTTTAAGTAACACCAGTAACTCCCACTGACTGGAAGCAGCTGGTAATATCCTGTGCCCAAAAGAATTATGCTGCAAAATCCTTCCTGTATTATATTCCTATTCAAAGAGCAATCAACCTGTGGTTATGCCATCTTAAAGCTAATCCTGTAAATCTAAGAGGCTTAGTTTTGTGGCCTGCCTGGAAAACAACATGAAATATGAGTAACTGTTTATTGTGGGCATGGTGTTCTTACATTTAAGATTGCTCTTGGATCAAACTGTGGTGTGGCATGTACAGAAACAGATGAAAAATGCTCTGCCAGGACTGATGTTTGTTGGCTTGGCACGCGAACTCTGCCCATTCCTGCGAGGTTATGTTGGGCAGTCTGCCTCCCCAGCCCTGCTGTGTCCTGGTGCTGGCTGGTGGCTCCTGCTGCCCAGGAGCTCCCACTCCAGAGCCCCAGAGCCTCCTGGCCAGCTCAGCTCTCAGCTGAGGCAGCCAAGGACATGGGCAGCAGGGAAGTTGGGGCAGTTGTCCTGCCAGATAGACAGACTGCCAGGAATCTGTCTAGAGGATTCCTAAAGACACTCAGTTCATTTTACAGTACCCTCCTTAGGCTTTCATAGTGAAAAGCAATTCACAATAGCCTTATCATCAGGTTTTAGGAATATGGAGTGATGTGTATAGAGTATTTGTCTTCTAGAGAGTAAACAGGCCACAGCTGTCAATAAAAGTCATTCCTGCCCACTTTTCTCTGTTGTTTTATGGTCTTATATAACAAATCTAGACACCACAAGGCTACTTATTTTATAATTAGCAGTTTGGCTATTCCCTAATATTGCTTCTCTATATAAAAAGACTAAATTGCTTCTTCTCCCCCCTTAGAGGTATCTCATTCATTAATGACACAAGTGTACAAGAATGTTCGAACATGAGGAAATTTCCACTGGCGATGACTCTAACAGGGTTTAGGTAGAAGGCACTTATTGAGCAAATGGCTGAAGTTCAGCTGCTCAGCCCTGCTGCTTTCAGACAAAATTAGCTTTGTTTTCAGAGACTGGCACTTGGATGCAACCGAGTCCACCACAGGAGCAAGAGCATCGATTATAATAATGCACCTGGCCTTCCAAGGCTGCAGTCAATAGCAAATGTCTGGTGCTGTCAGTTGTGTTGTCCCTGGGATGATGATAACACCTGAAAGTGCAATAAAATTGGATTTGTATTAGGTATTTTTCCCTTTCAGTCCTGACGACTTCACAGCTTTTCCTGATTTGTTAACTACCAGCACCATTCAATCCAGAAATGAGAAGGTGATAAAACAAGTCTCACACATCTGAACTTGAATAGAGATGTGCAGAGCTGAAGTACAAAATAGCTTCTGTTTCTATGAGATCTTTTGCTACAGGCACAATGAAAGTAGGATGCATAATTTTGAGGCAGAAAATGCAGGCAGCTTTAACTTGAGTCTGCCACAGTTAAACTGATTTAACACAAGCCACAGAAAGTGAAAGAAAAATGATGGAGGTAATTACACCAGTTGTTAGAGACTACCCCAGTCACCCCTTTGATTGTCAAATGTTCAAGCAAGGAAGTCAAATAAGAAATATAAATGTTAAATGAATTGTTATCTTCTGGCATAGAAGGTAACAATCTACAGACCACTAGGAATTACACAATTCTCCTGTTCAAATACAAACCACACTCAGCTGCCACCACTCTGGGATTTGAGATAGAATCACTAAAACTCGGTCTCCTCTTTGCAGACTGCATGGCCCAGAGTGCACATTCACCACTTTTTGGGACATGAAACCTAGCTTTTTAAAGCTCCATTTAATTTCATCTCCTTTTCCCTTTCTGCTCCTAAAGAAATGAATTCTCAACTATCCTCTGGTTTCAGTAGTGCAAGCTCAGATCCATTTAGATTAATGTAATGGACACAGCATTTTGCGCATTTGCTTTCTACTTTTGACCTCAGACAATAATGAGCTTTGTAGCTGGAAAGGAAAGGAATATCCATTTCAGAGCTTAAGGGTGTGAAGGAGGTGAGATCCACCTGCAGAACCCTCCTGGCACAGCCTTGCCTGGGTCTTGTGTTTATTAGCCAGTTGATAACAATTAGTAGTCCTGAAAGGTCATCAATAGTTTTGCTACACAGCGCATCTGCTGTTTTCCCAGGCTCCTGCTACCAGCAGAAATGTTTATGGGTAGTGCATAGTAGGTTTACAGCAGAACCAGGAAAATCTGAGATAAATACCTCTGTGTGCTTGTTTTTTGTTGGTTTTTTTTTGTTGTTTTGTTTTTGTGTTTTTTTTTTTTTTTCTCCCGTTTCACTGGTGTTTTTGTGCTTAATACAGTCTTCGTCATAGAGTTCAGCTACTACTTACATCTTCTGAACTGAGTGCTGTGGCAGCATGGTGTGAAGTGCAAGGGCTACAGAAAGATAACAAGAAATGTGAGATGTGACCTAGCAGGGATGATCTAAACCTCTGCTGTGCCCATAACCTTGGAACAGCTTGACTTTATGGAAATATCTCACAGTCTGAACTGACACCTCAGTCCAGGAAATCCTTGATTATATTTAATCCTGAAACTCTGTGCAACCCAGTACTAGCTAGACCTGGAAGTCTGATCATCAACAATGATTAAAAAACATTCTCACAAAATATTTGGCACAGAGTGACATATATTGTGGCTTTCAGTAACAGCACTGCAGATAAAAAATAAGGACCAGTCCATTTTTCCCTCTTCTATCACTATTTTCAAAAACGTTTTCTCCCATGTATATTTAAAGTTATAGAGAATATATTGCTTTAGAAATATTTCTGAGCAGCAGAACAGCAATGTGTATTTTCCACTCTTATTCAGAAGGTTGTCCTCTTAAGACTGATAGGAAACAGGGTGCTGTAATACACAAAAGTCCAGGATGAGCATGTTCTGGTGAGCAGCTCAGCAGCAAAGAGCACCACACTGTGTGTCTCAATTTCTTCCTCTGAATGTTCCCAGAGATCATGTTTGATAGTTATTGAACAAACCCCAATTTGTCTGTACAGAGAAATAACAAAACCACTTGGCAGTTTCATTCCAATCTGTGTTCCTTTTCTGTAGCAAGCCTGCAAAAAGCTTAAAAGCTTCAGGCTCTTTTTAGGATTTAGCTGGCAGGTAGCACATCACCCTCAGTGCCCAACAAAAAGAATAAGTTCTGTTTTAGAGAAACAAGGGATATCAGATGGTTGACTCAGTAACTGCTCAAGCCAGTAGTGCAGGACAAACACACCACTGAAGCCGAGCACAGCCTCGGTAGCAGCTGAGGGGCTTTGTGTGGTTGCTTGAAACCCTGGGCAGTGTGACAGAGCAAAGGCTCCTGCCCAAACATCAAACAGAAATGTTTTGATTCACCAGTTTGTTTCTTCCTTTTTTCCTGGTCAAGTTCAGGTATTGTATCATTGCAAAACTGCAAGAACACGTTGGCAAGTCTGTCTGACCCAACGTGCAGACTGGGCAGGCTGTGCTGCAGCAGAGAGGAAAGCTCCTGAGCAAGCCCTTCCCTGCTGGAATGAACAATTTGTGACACTACCAGGGCTCAGGGAAAAGTCTAGCCAGGTCTGTTTAAAGTCCAGCACAATACCAAAAAACTAGGAAAATGTTGCAGGATTTTACTGTTAAATTTGCTTTAAAGTCAAATATTTTCAGAGTTCACAATTAGATTATATTTAAAAATCTATTACTTACAGCGAATAAATGGATTACTGTAAAAATATGATTACTTAACTTCAAAGTAGATTACTTTTCCAAAAAGTACTCACTGAATGTCCTTAAAAAGAATCAGATGCTGAAATTGTGACGAGATTACATTTTTCAACATTTTTTGATTGCACTTAAAGATCTAATCCAATTTCTTGTTATTCTGTCCAAAAATGGCATTACATTTAAAATATACAACATGATTTCCCTCTGTTCTGACTGAATGAAGGAGAGAAAAATTATCCTCTCAGAACAAAGCTGTAATAGAGGAAACGGGAAGAGAAGTTTAAAATGCTGCTGCAGCCAGGTTTGAGCACAACCTTATTTTGTTCACTTTTCTTCTAGTAGAATCACATTAAACAAATGACTTGCTCTCATGGGGGATTTAATTTTCTACACTCACTAGAAGCCTGTGAGATTGTGCTTGAAGATAACTTTATTTTGGATTTTAAGGACCGTAAAGAACCGATTAACAAATTAGCAGCTGCTGAACTCTGTTGCTCTGCCACAGCTGATGGAAGCTCATGGCGAGTTCTGGTCTGAATCTTACATCCAACACTTGAGTATGATGGCTAAACTTGGCAAATTACCCCTTCTCTTTCTGATCTTTTCAATAACAACCCCTTTTAAAACAGATAAGCTTACATACATTTCATTTATAAATTGTGTTAATTTTTTATTCTTACAGGATGACTATTTAGACACAGGTCAAGTATTAGCAGAAGAGTTGGGTTTGTATCAACAATCTGAAATCCTTTTGAATAACTAAACCCAAACTCATCTAAAGGCTGCTCTGTTTTTCATTAAAGCTTAATTCCAACTTTTGGTACTGTGGGAAAGGACATGAAGTTGTAGATCACTTATAAAATGCTCCTGCTCAATGGACTGTCTAAAATAACTCACACAGTGTCACAAAAATCACAATCCAGAAAATCTGCAAGACCAAGTTCCAAACCCATTCTGGAAATGTATTAAGCATTTCAAGACATAAAACTAAATATTAACTTTCTTACTAATTCAAGCAGAGCAATGTTATGTGCCAAATGCATACACAAAACATATCTTTATACACACTGTATATATGTATATGTGCAACTTTAAGCACATACTGTGAATTTCTATAACTTACTAGTTTTTCATTATGCATGACAGCATCATCTATGAAAGGATTATTTCTCACATACTGAACATAATCTCAATTCTCACTTCATTTACCTCAGAGGGGTTTTTAAAGCAAAGATGGGATCTTATGTTCATATCTATTTCAGAATACTTCCAACCTTGAATTGAGAATTCCACTCCTGGCTAGTGCTTGGAAGAGACAAGACACTTTCAAAAGAAAGGACACCTTCACATGGTTCTCATCCTACCACCATAAAAGTGGATTTTGAACTTACCCAATAAAACTGCTAATCCCCCATCTGTAACAATGCATTTTTAGGACTTTTACTGCCACTATCCAGTGGCATAAAAAAACATGTTCTTTTGCAACCTCTTCATAAAGCTGCATTTTTGAAACCCATATAGCAACCATACCAGTCACCACATCCTTTCCATAAGCTTTGGGTGTCAGGGTAAACTCTCAGGAAATAGTGAATCAAAATATATTTGACGTAAAGTACCTTTGAAATGTGGGCATTATTTTTTTTATTGTCTCTTAAGAATAGCATCAAATAGAAGCTGAGCTGTAAGAGGGACGGTGAGGAGGTCTCAAAGGGAAAAGCTATTGAAGTTGTATATTGAAAATTTTATTTTTCACCCAGAATAATACAATTTAGTCAGGTACTGACATTGGAAACTCTGCAAGCAGGCACAAATATCACATCTTGATGTTACCTGTTGTTTCTGATGCTCAGGCACTTAACAAAAAAGAGATCAGAATGATGGCAGTTATAGTAGTGAAATGTATATAGTGCTAATGGAATGAAAGAAGTTTTGTTAAATTCCAAACAATTCTACATCCGTCCCCACTCTTTATCTCTTAATTCATTCCTCTTGATCTTCCCAGTGACTGTCTTTGGCAGCTCTTTGACAATTTCCACCTAGATAAAATAAAGAGAGAAAGCAATGCAGCATGTTCTACAGAGCTGGTTCTCCAAGACTCTATGGAGCATATGTGGAAAACTGAGAGGACTCCCATCATTCAGAACTGCCTCCCCAAATCCAAGCCAAACCAAAGCAGCACATTGTGCCACCTGTGAAACCATCTCTTTGGCCAAACATCTGTACAGCTGCCTCTCAGCTGACCAAAGTGAGTACAGTAACTCACAGCAGAAGGGTGAATGCCTGAATGCTATCAGAGATTAGAGATGAATGACAAAAAGAAGATTTAAAAGGATGTTACAGCCCCAAAATCTTTAATGGTTCTTAGTTCTGTGAGTTCTGCTCAAGGTAGCTAAGGCACTGCAGCAGCTCTTTTCCTGTGGTGCTGGGATTACTAAGAAACACAAATGTATCCTCTTGTGTCTATTTATTAGTTGTGATGATCAGTAGATAAAATCTTATTCAGATTCAGTTATGTGCTAACCTAAAGGCACTGGCAAGTGCTTCTTTGAAGGTTGAACACAAAATGGAGAATTATAATTGTGAGTCTGACTTAGAACATGGAGATCTAGCTGGGATATACAAAACCTAGAAAATTTTGAGAAGTTTGAACAAGTACTTTATGCAAATGCACGAAAAACAATGTAAACTACTGTTATTTAGGAAAGGTCTTCTAGAGCCAGTGGTCTAGATGAATCTTTACTGCTGTCTCTTTCAATTGTATTATGAAAATCTAAATGATAACTCTTCTGAGATTTAGGGAATGGTGCCCTGTTTTAAAGTTTCTCCTCAGAAATATTTACCTTTCTAGGGTATTTATATGGAGCAGTAGTTTTCTTGACATGGTTCTGCAAGTCAGTAATTAAGCTCTTCTGGTCAGTGGATGAAAAGGCTGGGGACAGAACCACAAATGCTTTCACAACCTGTAAGGTAAAATTAACAAAAGTGATCTGATGCCATCTGCTTTTAAGGGCAGATGTGCAGGTTACCAGTGAGCAGTGCTGCTCAGAGTCACAACAGTCAGAGGAACTGAGAAACCAGTGCATGCTCAGCAATGATTGTGCCCAGCTTTTGCACGTGTATGTGCAGAAGGGAAAGTTTTTGTGCCCTCATGACAAAGAAGAGCCTTTGCCCTTCTCAGAGGCAGCCGAGAGGAAGGGGCCATAAAAGGTGTCTCTGTGGAGATCTTCCTGAAGCTAAGGGACATTTTGTTTCTCTCTGAAGTTCACATTGAGGACAGTAAGCACTGTTATCCTGGCACAGGATTGTGCTTTCACCACACCTCCAGCCCATGTCTAATGCTTGGGCAGTTATAGCAGAACTTTGGCTACACCAAGAGTCATAAATGACAATTTCAGTGCATAGACAAATGCTTAAGAACAAGGGCAAAGTGAACATAACAGTAGTGTACTCCACAGAAATGACCTTGGGATGAAAACAAACTCAGAAGAGCAAAGGCCTGTAAATGGGAAGGGATTTTGCTTGTCAGCCCCACTAGGATTATCCATGATAGAAGTAGATGTGGTGCCCAGGGGCACACCCTGACAGTCCTGGGTTCATGGCTGGACTCAATGATCTCAGAGGTATTTTCCAACCTAAACAATTCTGTGATGCTAAGACGATATTATTGCCTTAGAGCTGTATGTTATTCAGTAAAGTAGAAATTCCTTTATATCATTATATATTTGGACAAATGCATTGCTTCCCCCCTCCATTCAGCATCGTTACCTCTCCTCTGAGGGGGTCTGGGCTGCTGACAACAGCTGATTCTACCACAGCTGGGTGCTCTATCAGGGCATTCTCTACTTCAAACGGCCCAATGCGATACCTAGGAAAGGAAAAATAAAAATGAGATTTGGCTCTTATTTTTTATCTGGAAAAAACAGTACCAAATGTCTTTTAATTTTCATGTTGAAGAAAAAAAAAAGTCAAAACAAATCAACAACCAACTATAGAAGCTTTAGGCAAGATGGGAAAGTTGGCTGGGTTAGGAGTGTTTCATAGTGGTCCTGTGGCAGAGGACTGCTGGTGCTGCGGATACTTCTCCATGTCTCCTTGGAGCCCTTAGGTTGGAGCTCCATCCCATCTGTAGCTGGGTCTGCAGCAATAGCCTGTGCCACATTATGGTATCACATCATACAGTATCAAGTTCTTTCCTTTCAACATGTTAAAAATAAATTGTTTCAAAAGCTTTTTTGAATCCATTAGAGATTCCTTCAATTTTAGTCAAAAATAAACTACGTAAACATCCTTTGCCAGCTGAAGTCTTTATTCTTTGTTGAAACACATGAGATGTTGCAGGGGAAATGGATCCAGTATCATCACCAAGATGATACTGTGGGTCTGTGAAAAGCTAATAATAACAGCAGTATTCCCAAGTGAAGAGGTCAATACGTTCCTATCACAGGATTATGATGTCAGAAGCTCACCAGGACACAACATGTAAGAATATACAATAGCAGATTTAGAATGGGTGTGTGCAGACTAACCCTGAAGAAATGATGATGTCATCGTTTCTGCCAATAAACTGGAAATATCCCTCTTCATCCATAATCCCTCTGTCTCCAGTGACATAAAAATCCCCACGTTCACTTTCTGCAGTTTTCTTAGGGTTATCCTTAAAGTGGTTTACAAGCAGCAGTTTAGATTTTGAGCATGCATTAGCTATACATTATGCTATAACACAAATAACATCAAATGCACTGGAAAATTTCAGTCAAGGATGTACTGATATTGCTATAAAATACAATAAAATAGGTTTAAAATAATTTATATTCTTTAAGAAAAAAATTAACTTGATCCTTACTGGGGTACACAGGACAGAGAGTACTGTGGATTTAATTAGCATAGTCAGTTTGATAACCAAGATGCCTTGGCAAGAACAAATAAAGCTTTGAAGAGTACAAGGAGATTGGATCAAGACTAAGAACAGGGAAGAAGATTGAATCAAGTAGAAATGTTGCAAAATGTATGTTTGTATGTGTGATGTTTTACCTAATCAATATAATAAAAAATTACTAGCCTTCCTAGAATGGTATATAGGCATATGTAGCTCACAGTAAATTGGATTCTGATCACCAGTTAGTCTTCCCCGTCTCTCTCTCAATCACCAATAGATCCTAAATTATTTTCTTTCCTTTTCTAACACCCACCAATCCAAATAAATAAATTACTCTGGTAATAAATAATAAAATGGTGAAAGATGTCCAGCCTTTAGGACCACTATGCAACTGGAGAGCTTTTGGGGATATTGGGTAGTAAAGTTCTTACTAAATATTCAGAGAAAAAACCAAGTGGCCTTATAGGTTTGCTTCTGATAGCAATTTCCCCCTGTTGTCCTGGAGGCAGGATATTGGCATTTTTGTCTATGATCTAGAATGAAAAACAATTCTTATTTTAGTTCAATGGAAAAACAAACTCCAAACACAAATCCAACCAAACAAAAAATCCCCCACGACAGAATCTAAAGAGCAGTCAACAAACCTGAACGTCATAAAGGGGAACTGCTTTCCCCATTGACCCAGGTTTAATCTTCATTCCTCCAAAAACAGTGCAGATTACTCCCTGTAAAAATCAAAATCAAACCAAAGTTCTCAATAAAAAATTGCTTCATTCTCACTCAATTCATTAAATGTAGTTTTTAGACTGATTCCAAAGTAAGGAATTAAGATTCATAGGATCCTATATGTCATTGTTGTATGGTACAGATAAGCAAAATCATAAAACACCCTGAAAGAATCCTGTTCCATTCTCTGTGAAAAATTCATGTCCTCTGCTAACCAGTCTTCTTCCCTTAGATTCAGACTCTGCCCTCTTGACTCTGATGGTTGCTTGGAATTAGCTTAAGGACATTTGTGGAAATATTACAGCACACTCCCTCCCAACCTCCCATGTTTCTGGCAGGTTCTGTGAGGAAAGCCATGAGAGGGAGTTCTTTTAGAGGTTACCAGGGAGGGAATGACTGAAACATTCACGAAAATGTGAAGGAGGAAACAGACTGTGTTCTTACAAAACAAACCTTACAGCAAAAAGAAATTCCAAAGATTTCATAGGCTATTGTCCCTGCAGATATACCGTTTCAGTCTGGCCATATACTTCATAAATATCCAGCCCAGTCTGGCTCTTCCACAGCTCCACGACTTCTGGGTTGAGTGGTTCCCCTCCACTCACGCAGCACTTCAGGTTCATGAATTTGTATCTTCACAGGGAGTTAAAAACAAGAAAGGCAATACTTAAATCTAGAGGGTGAGACCAGGAGCATGCAAGGGTAAACACCATGGGAGAGGTGTTTACTGGGGGAGTTAGTGCCACAAAGTGGGGACATCAGAGGGGCCCTGATCCTTCTGCTCCTGATACAATGAGAATATCACTCTGTGCTCAACACTCTACATAAGTAGCAGTCAGAGTAAAACATGTGAAAAATAAAATTTTTGCTGAAGTCAGCTGGGGTTATAAATAACCAAATACTGATCTGCTGAGCCAGGGTCCTGATTGCTGACCCTCTGCAACAGGCCAAGTGAGAAAGTTCAAGAGGGAAGGAAGGAACAATGACGGGCAATGAGAGCTGCAGCATGAGGTACAACTGCCCCAACAAATAATTCCCTCACAGCTATGCTGACATGCACTTTCTAGGATAAAGTCCTTCCCAAAGTGTGCACAATTATTGTGGTAAAAATTATGACAAAGTATTTAACAGACACTCAGTTTCATACTCACAAGTACAGCAGCATAAGTCTCAAATTTCTGAGGGAAAACATCAAGTTTCTCTGTTTGATCAAAAAACTCATCAAATTTTGTATGATGATCTTCTTATGAAGGATATTTTAAACTAAATTGTTACCCTGTTTTGGGTCAAGCAGTTAGATATAGGAGATGACTACGTTTAGTTAGGGAAAATTAAACATTAGTAAATAATTTTTTTACGTACTTGGAGAGATCATTTTGCACCAGCATGCGGAACAATGTTGGAGCACCAATCAGGGTGTCAATTGGGAATCTGCAGAGAGTCTAGAGGGTTAAACAAGAAGGACATGTGAAGCTCAGACAAAAAACTGCCTTGGGATCGTACAGTAAAGAGGTGACACAGAAAGGAGAAGTACATTTGCCCCCTATGTAAAAACACCACACCCTCTTTTAGGTCAGGAACCCTCCTGCAGTTGGTGCAGTATGCAGAGATTGTATATTTAATTTCAAAAATCCCACGCTAACACATCTATCTGACACCAGGACCCCACAGCCTGGGGCATGGCCAAAATAGTTTCTCCTCTTGTCTACATCACAGGGAAGAGAAACACTTCATTTCTGCATTACTACCTACTGATATTATTTCCACAGTCATTAGAATGAATGGTAGGCATTTAATGCTGCTTTTGGATGATTTTTGTTCACGTGCTCACCAACTATGAGCAAAATGTATGAATGGATTGCATGTTTGTCCCCTTATGTATACATTAAAAATGAAAGTAAGGGCTTTAAACAACAAATACATTATCTCAAACACTACTATAAACACAGCCTCATGAAATCTGTGGATGCTGTCAAGCATTGTTTTTGGCATGCTTTCTGCAGATGAAAACATTTTTGTGAGTTTTCCCCTTACATTTAGGATGACTGCTGAGTCAGTCTGTGGTAGGTTATGAATAAAGATACATGATCCAAAAATCCAGGGATCAAAAAAAGATGCTATTGAAGTTAGTATCCATCCTGTGTCTGCTGTGTTCCAAATCAGGTTAGAGGGAGTCAAGTCCAACCAGTACCTGACAGAACAGAAAAAAGAAGAAAAAAAAAGATAATGAAAAATACCCAGAAAGAGGGTAAGAGGTATTAATTGGAAGACTGAGACATTGGGGTGATCCTAGTCCTTAGCAATTTGATGGGGTTTTTACTCTGATTTCAAAGGGAAAAGAGCTGGGGATGTACAGTGATATTTCTTATTCTGTAATTTGTTATAATAGTTCTACTATGCAGCTTCAATTATCTTATGTTCAACCAGGCTTAACTCTTTCATACCTTTCACTTAAAAGGGGTCTGAAACCAAGACTGCCCTGGGAATGTTGAGCCATTTTCGGAAAACCAGTAGTTCCACTGGTAAAGAAGATAATCATTGGGTCTTGAATCATTGTTTTGATGCAGGAATGGTCAGCAGATTGGTTTCTGTAAAAAGGAGAATATAATTACAACTTCAATGGTTGTAGCTGATGTAAATGAGAGCTTGTGGGAACTGCTTTGTCCTCGTGGCTGCAGCAGCACTAAATCATACTCACTGGTACAGCTCAGTGAAGTTCAGCCATCCCTCCCTGCTGCCTTGGGACACCATCAGCTTGGTTTTCAGGAGCTGGCACTGGGATGCCACCGAGTCCACTGCAGGGGCCAGTTTGTCAGTGGTAATGATGCACGTGGCCTTTGATGCCTGGAGTCGGTACAGTATGTCTTTGGCTGATAATTGGGATGTTCCTGGGATTATGACAATTCCTGAAAGAGAGATAAAGTTAGTTCATGTTGGCTTTTTTCCTACATCTGATTCTTTTCTAAAAACCTAAGCTATTAACTATTCCTATACTGATCTCTGATACGGATTTGCCCTGGTTAGCCAAACAGTTAGATTAGATTAATGCCTGTGTTTTCCTGTCAGGAATGAAATGTGGACCTGCCTGGTGACTTCCATGGCTCTTCCTTGCCTTCTGGCATTTTTTGCCCACTGCACGAGCTACCTCTCCTATAGCCCCTAGTGAAAACCCTTCAGGACTGCCTGGTAGCTAGTCCACTGGATTATTACACTATGTTTCCTTGATAAACCATATCCATTCTTGATCCTCTCAACCAATTTTACCTCACTGACCTGCTCGCATACAAGCCACCTTGACCAGCCACCATTCTGGAATTCGTGGTAGGATCAGGATAAGCCTGTCTCCCTTCTGCAGCCCACATTCTTTAGTCAGCACATTGGCCACTTTCCGAGACAGGAACCCCAGCTCCTGAAAGCTCCACTTCACTTCTTCTCCTTCACCATTTATCCACCAGAAAGCAGGGTTTGATGGTCTTTTTCCAGCCTACAAAATATAGAAATTCAAACGTAAAAGATTTTCTTCTGAAAGACCATGAAATAATAATGCACAGATATCTGTAAATTATGGAAGATCTGGGTATTTGACAGCTGGCATATAAATTATTTTTTTCCTTGTCCTTAAAGGATTGAGATTTGCTATTCATCAAGCTCAGCTACTCCTAATAGATTATCCTTTTCTGAACCTGAAATGGTTACCAGCCTAATTGTCTCCAGACCCAAGTCCTAGTGTGGATCCTATTTCAGTTTTAGCCTTATACTGTGGATTAACGCTCCTAGAAAATAATAATAAATAAAGCAAGAAAGAATGAACTTCTGTATAATTTCCTAATGCAAATTTGGTTTGGCAACTGATTGTCTTTATAAACCCCCCCACCCCGAGCTTATTCCAAATGAAATTTAAACTTAAAGTATTTCATTGGCACAACAGAAAATCACCTACCTTTTCAATCTCAGACCATTTGTCCAGTACATCACTTGCAAAGTTAAAGTATTTTGGTATTTCCTGTTTGCCCTGTCTGACGGACTCATACTGGGAATATACATCAGAGGAAAGCAGCCTGGGATGTCCATGCAAAGTCCTATTAGGAGGCTTCAGAGTCCACAAGAGTTTTAGGCTCTGTAATTTAAACAGCAACTTCATGGCAGAAGATTGTGTGTCTAGATGCTGTAGGCTATATAAGAAAATTGCAGAATTGTTGCTATGAACCCTGCAACAACAAACAACAAAAACCAAACCAACAAAAAAAGAAAAATAATATTGAAATTATCCAAAGATAATCCAGTTATGAATTAATAAGTTATTCATTGAAGTCAATTAGGCCAGTCAGAGCCAGACTGATGATTTTAACACTCTAATTAAATGTTAAGTTTCCTATCATGCTTTCTCATAATTTTAATTTTTAAATTGATTTTGCACAACTCAAAAACACATCACGTTATTGTTTGCATAAGACAAGTGTTCCTGTTTCATACATTCAGTACCTGATTCTCTATTCCTTTTTTTTTCCTGCATGTCCAAACTACTTCTATCAAGAATCTCATTCCTTTAGCAGTTGCTGACTGTTACATCCATTCACATCAATCCCAAGAACCTTCACATCATTATGTAGCCCCTGAGTTTAATAGAGACTTTCCTACTCATTTTCCTGACCTGTCTGCTATGGACAGGAGAGATCAGGAGTTGCTGAGGGAGATCCTCTTCATTCATTTCACTCACCTGTTAGGTCATGTTTTCCATATGAGGCACTGTAAAGATCAGCTGTTCCCTGGGGATATGAAACCTGAGCAATCCTTCCTAAAGGTTTTGGAGTGAAACCCTTCTGACTTTATTGCCCACTTCTTCTGGAGTAAGGAGAAGAGAATGTGGCACAAAACAGACCAAGCAGCAAAGCTCTTTCAGTGGAGTAACTTCTTCTTGTAATCATTTACACCACTGTTAATTATGCATAATTTGCACCTTAACCGAAAGCATTTTAGGTCTGCTTTTGCCTCAACTTTAGCCATTTAAGTAGATCACAAATTCCTCATGATTAAGAGAAGCACTAAAAAGAATTGGCTTTTTTCCTTCCATTCTGAAAGAATTTGAGAATATTACAGTGGTAGTTATTGACAAGAATATATCAATGTGCTGCTGGTACCCACCACAGGACAAAGATTATTTTTATTAATTTCTCTTTTATTTGTATGTATCTAAGAGTTGCAGTTACGCCATTTTTTTTTTGTCTTTTTGGTAAGGAAGCTGTTTATACAAATTCCAGTAAAAAAATTAAACCTTTGCATGCACTTCGGTCTGTCCTTTCTTTCTCCCATTCCGAACTCTGAATTACTTGCAATTCCTTCCTTCTGAAAAATTTGTAGGTCAATAGCAAAAATGGTTCCAATAGCACATATCCTCAACCCATATGAGTATTTTCTACTTTTTCTTCCATGGTTTGTTTTTCTCAATGTTTCCAAGTGTTCTGGGTCATAAACACGTGCCATGTTTGATGTGTTATGATTGGTAAAGGTAATGGAATATTTCTCTCCTTGTTTTCCAGATCACTCTTGCTCTTTTTATACTTTTGCCCACTCTTTGTTCCGTAGAACCTTTCTCTGGATTTTCCCAGAAACTGTCTTTGGCAAATCCTGAACAAACTCCACCTGAAAGGCAAAAATACATCCTGGTTAAATTCCCAGCTGAAGGAAAGACACACGTTCATTATGATTGAGGGTAAAAGGATGGAAAGCTGCACAGCTAGGGCTGGGGAGATGAAATGCTGACTGAATGCCTTACCCATCTGAGCTGCTGTGGAAACCCCAGTACTCTATGAAAGAAAAACTGGGCCCTCATGAACTAAAATTTCATGGCCATTGCTTCCCTTCGGGGGCTTTCTAGCACACACAGCCAACCCAAGGCCACAGCTG